>JXPG01020980.1:0-17426 GCA_001015175.1 Megaselia abdita
GAAGGTACTAATAAGGCCCATCATCAATTATAAAAAATAAGGAATTACATGGGCGTAGGAAAGAGCAATTAAAGTAAAATGTATTTTTGTGGACCTTACGATTCCTAGTATGATTATTAATTGTTCCTAATATATTATTCGAAGTGNGTGAGTTGGGTAATTTTATAAATCATTTAAAATAAAAAACCCTAGTGCTACTACGGAACATAGTTCACAAGGAATTCAGTTTCTTTTGTAAAATTTTACTGTGTAGATATTTTAATTGTTTGGGCACAAAAAAGACTACACTGAGAAAAAAAAATGTTAATTTGCACACTTTAAATTATGTAACCTACAGGGAATATATACCACACATATTCAAAAATATGTAAAAATATAATACATTATAAATGTGTAAAGCAAATATTAAATATGTACCATACACATTATTTTGATCAGTTGCCAAGCAAACATTTATTGTGTATATTAAATATTTAAGTGTGGAAATATTTGCTTAACTTAACCATTTTTTCATCTCTTAAGGACTTCCTGTTTGTTGGTACTTAAGTTTTCGTTCTTGTCTTTACATGTGTCACTGGAGTGCAGTTGTTTCGTTGTCTGTTGACGTTTTGATAGAACTTACGAGCCAAGTTCATATACCTAATAAATTTCAGCTCTTCAAACTGCTGTTTCTCAAAACGCCTTTTCTTCTGCCTTGCCAATTTTACAACCTCTCTTCTTTTGGATCTAGTGTAGGTTTTTCTGATGTAGAGCTTAATTTTCGGAGACAGCTCTTTTATAGATTCTACACATAGTAGAAGTACCCGGTTATGTCCAATATGTTCCTCAGGCAAGTCCAATAATTTTGCAGTGTTCAGTCCTGTAGTGTTGAACTGTTTTGTTGTTGTATTGTATTGCCTCTCAGTTGATATCTTAAAACGTACGCTGGCTTGCACGAGCTTATGATCAGCNCTCATGGATCTAACATGGGTGAAACTCGATGCATGGCGTGCATCACATAATACATNTATGGATCTAAAATCGGTGGTACTCGATGCATGGCGGGCATCACATAATAAATGGTCAGTCTAGTTCTTTGTGATTTCATCGGGATGGTTCTGAACTTTTCGATGCGGCGATGCTTATCAATCTTAGTCCATTGTCGTTGGTGTTAGTAGTAGTAATATAAATTATTAAATTAATCCTCCTCAAACCTCACCACGCTACAAAGTAAACTTATAATTGAATTGTTCTAAGCTGAATGCAATTGTTCACAGAGTAGAGTAGATCAACTGAAATTTAATTGATTTTTTCGAGTTGGAAGCATAATATATTTCTTACTCATTAGACAATTATTTCCACACCAAAGTAGGCTAATTAGTTAACAGCAGTGAATCATAATCGTGGTCACGTCTATTAAACTTAAGTAAGTATCTAATAGTGCATTAACAAGTAACTAGGTTTGCTTGTTATTTTTATGTTGGTGTTATTTTAATTTTGAACCCCAAATTTCCATCAAAGATCGCTATCTTCACGATTGACTTCTTCCTTACCTTCATTGTTCTTATAGTGACAAACAAGGTCATAAAAAGCAATTTTAATTTTCTTCAAACAAATCTTATGCTTTTCGTGTAATACTACAGACTTATTGTTCCAAAAGGGCGTGGAAATCCTCTCTTATTGTTATTTAATTAAATTAATCTAGTATTTATGTTGGTTTCTTTCTTAGTCACAACCACAAGGTAACAACAAATCACTCCACTTATGGGAGACAAGTGCTGCAGCAACGAATTTAAAATTCAAACAGAAATAATCTTTGAATGGGAAGCGAACTTTACTTCCAATTTAAAATATTTGAAGCGAATCGAACAATTTATACGGAAGAACTATGTCTTGGGTGTTATGATTATAGGTTTTCTCTAAAACACGCCTTAGTCTATTACGTTTGACAGACGCGTTTACCACATATAGAGTAATGTGGTTTTTATGCAAATTTTAATTCGTAGTTTAATTGTTTTATGTATTTCATTGTAGAGTTTTATATTTTTATGCAAAAACTATCTTCCTAAAAAACACCTAATTCTTACAAAAACTACCCTCCTCAAGACTACAAACTATAACTAAAAGTAAAGTAAAGTCACAACGAACAAAAACAAATCAATACCTTGAAGACTAAACTCATAAAATCAGTAATCATTAAATAAAGCAAAACAGGTGATAGATAATCCATAAGCCATACTCATAAACGTTAATTAACCACACAATATTATGTTACACCATTACGATTGTCAGCCATGCCATCAATGCATCAAACCAGACAATTAATAATGGTTTGACATCAGATGGAAAGATGTCTATGTCTAAACAGAAGTATAACAATGAAACCAGTTCGGTTTCTAGCGTACTTTGCTTCGCGTTTTCACCAACACTACCTCACACAATTCATCCGCGAGTTCATTTTCTAGACTGTAGATTCCAAGACGAGCAGCTTGAAGCAAAGCTTAGCAAGTTGAAAATAAAAAAACCCCAAACAAAATCGGTTACAAAGAATCACAAAACGAAAGAAGAAGAAATATAAGGTATAAGACTTGCTGTGTTTAGCAACAGTGGTGTTTAAACGATACAATTTAAAACATTTTTTAGTATAAATACAGCACCCAAAGATCACACCGCTGTTATTCGAACGCAGTTAGTTTTCGGGAGCGGGTCATTTTCAAATCAAGACTAGAAAGTGTTAAAGGATTGTTACTTTAAAAAAAACAAATTGGATTACAAAAAAGGATCGAGATTAAGTAGAGAAATGGTGAGTTTGAAAAACTAAAAAGTGTATCTAAAGTGACAATAAAAAATCGAAAATGTTCTAGTTCGCCGAAATAAAGTGTGTTAACCGGATATTAAAAGCATTGACGACAATGATGTATTTGTGTGTAAAAATTTAAAGCAGCCAACGCAAAAGTTGCATTGGCAGAACATAGTGCATTGTTCTTTGGATATCATATTTTTTTCATTTGTTTCGCTTGTTCGTTGTCATTTCTGGAGCCCCAAAATGTCATTCACCAGTTGAAATCTGAATTTTGTTTCCGCTTTTTTCGCACTTTACTAACTGTGTGTTAATTGTGAGAATCGTGCATGCGTATCAAGTTCATAGGGAAGCATTTGGATTCTTGGAATTATATGACCTCGGTTTCACTTTCAACATGTCTTACGGGCAATTAACTTCTAGATAGTCTTTTCTTGGTTACATTAATTTTTAAAGGTAATTTTAGATGACGACTTTGAATAATCTTTAAGTTTTTCGATTTTTTTTTTAATCTTCTGGAATATTTACATATTTATTATAAGACTTTATGATTTTATATTATACGAAGTGATTTGTGGGTCAGAGGCTGATTACAATTTTAGAATTAATTTTATTAACAAACAAAAACTGCACTGCATTTTATATGTTGATGATTTTTAGGCTTTTTTTTAACAAATACAATTATGTACTTGCTTTGTTCGTTTGTCAATGTCCGATATCTTTCAGGACTTACTATATAAAAATAAATCAAACCTATATAAATAACTCTAAAAACTCTATACGCTACAATAAAAATGAAACAATTCCTATTGGTTTATTGAAACTCCTCAATTTTGATTGGCTAAGAATGACAACTAAACCAAACAAAGTTCGAAGGTATTCGTGATTAGAATTAGAGTCTTACACGGAAAAAAAAGTATAGCATTTTCTTTTTTTTTCACTTCTTCAGTAGTAAAAAAAAAAACAACCTACCTCTGGAGTAGTAATTTTTTAGTAAAATGTAATAACAAACGAATTTCAATACTTCTTTTTCACTAAACAAAATCAAAACTAAATATTTTGTTGTTTGTTAATAAAATTATATTAAGAAGAGTTTTGATGTTCTTGATTATATTAAAATTGTTTGACTTGCATCTTTATTAACATTCCACATAATTTATTGCTTCTACCAGGCTTCGAACTCGAAACTTATATTACTTTTATTTATATCAACATTTTGGCGTTCACAGCCAAAGAATGCGAATACAATCCCTTTCTTTAGTAAATTTTACTACTTTAAATTTGAAAAATGCACACGACTGAATTTGAAGCAACGACACTAGTGTTATTAACTAAATTTAGTAAAATTCGCTACCTTAAAAAAAATGCATTCAATAAGGACATTTGTTAAGTGAAAACAAATTATTTAACTATTTGTAGCGAGTTTTACTAAAACAAATTGCAAGAGCAAAATGTGCTATATTATTTCTTTACTTTTTGGAAAAATTTACTACTATTGCAATAGCGATTTTTTTCTAGCAAATTCTGATAATAATTTGTAAAACGCACTAAGGGATTTTTTTATGTATACGATTTTTTTGTTTCATATACACACTAAGGGACTTTTGAGTGAGAAATTATTTGTTTCTAACAGATCAATTCACGTATTCTAATAATTTCTCACTCAATATGAAAAAAAAAATCGTATAAATACAAAAATCCCTTAGTGTGTATTACAAATAATCCCAAATGATTTATGCATAAAGTCACTAACCTAACATCCATTTAAAACTGATAATAATATTTTCTAGTGAAATTTACTGCTTCACTTTGTGATAATAATATTTTAATGTAGTAAATTCTAATTTTTAATTTATTTAATTTCCTTTTAATAGTAAAATTCACTATTTGCTAGTCAATTTTAGTATTTAGTAGTTTAAATTTACTATTGAATCAGTAGTAATATTCACTATATCTAGAGATATTTCTTACAAGAAAATTTGTTGAGAAAGTAACTATTGAAAATAGGAAGAATTGCCACACATAGTAGTAAATTTGTCTAATATTAGTAAATTTTACTACAACAATAATTTTACTACTTATTTCTTGTGAATTTCGCTATTTATGTTTTTCCGTGTTCTCTGTTCCAGGATCAATACTATTATTTAGCTTGATTTTAAATTTTACATATAAAAACTAGTTGAAATTAACTATAAAAAATGGTTAAAACTTACTACTTCATGTTAGCGAAAGAAACTAAAAAATTATGTTGAGTTTCATTAAAAGAAATCTGTTATACTGAATGTTCCCTTGAAGTTATAAGAAATTCAACAGAAATAGAGAATACAATCAAAATTCCTATTTCAAACTTCTTAAATTTGATTAGATAAAAATCACAACTAAATCTAACAAAGCCCGACAATGTTTAGGATTAAGTACAATTAGACTTTACTAAGCTTAATTTTATGTTTTAGCGTTAGAAATGTTACATACTATTGTTCTTTAATCTTTAAATGGACAGACAGACAGACAGACAGAAGCGTTATAAATCAAAAGAGCATTTAGAAAAAGTTTGAAATAACTTCATATTTGAGTGTGCAAGCTACCCTTTAAAGTATGTGGATTACGAACAACAATTAAAATTTGTTAATTTTTATGAAATACGTAAGCCACTCAAAGAAATGTGCATTTTCCTGATCATTAAAATGTTTAGCTCACTTATTTTGAGTGTTTAATATTTATTCAATGAAAATATGTGAATGAGTTTTACATTTGAAATATGCCCCACTGCTGTACATTGAAAATATGTAGATTACATATTCTGAGTTTAGACTTAAAACAAACATTAAAATTAATTACTATTTTGATTGAAGTAATATGATTTATATTAATTCTAAAAAATAATTAAAATATTAAAATTTCTTTGGATTCATAAATGTAAATATTCTTCTTCTTTTTGACTAGAGTTCGTAATTTAAGTCTTATCCGTTTTGCTGCTTGGGGACTTTAATTATTATACACAAAAAATATTTGATATAATGGAAGAAATGATACAAATCTTTTAAATTTAAGTTAGATGTCTTCTTCTAATTTCGAAAGAAAAAATATTTTTATTAAAATAATGAGTTTCGGACTTAGAATTTTAAAAATTAATTTAAAAAACTCAATTGACTTCAAAGGGGGGCGCCACCATCTAGAGAATCTTTACTTATTAACAAACTTGTCTATGTTATTGATTTATGTCTAGTGTCTCTAGAGAACGATTAAAGGATTTAATAGATTTTATATGACTTTTCAGAGTGACTAAAATATGTCTTTCTTGGCAATGGTCAATTTCTTTCCTTAGCCAGAGGAAGGGCGCCACCATCTATAGAGTCTTTAGTTACTTGTCTTCGTTATTAAATTAGTCTTTCTTGAAAAATGACTAAAATATTAAATGTATTTTATATGACTTTTTGAAAATGTAAGACTGCAAGACTTTCTTGACAATGATTTATTCCTTTCTTTAGCCAGAGGAGGGGCGCCACCATCGCTAGTTTTGCCTTTACCTTTATAGATGTTCTGCTTTTTTGTTTTGATCATCGCTTTGATGTTCTCGATTTTTCTTAAGCCAAAGGAGGCAAATTAAAACAATCTTAAAAAGCAAAAATAAAACAAATAGAAAAAAAAATATTTATTTGGTTAAATTAAAGTTCAGTTTAATTTTAGATAAATGAAAATTATATTTAATTTTCAAAATAAAATGTTCATTCTACAAATTTTGGAGAAAAGAATATTTGTTTTAATATTATATAAAAATTTAGTTTGATTTTTGAGATGAAATGTTCCTTTACTAATTTATTCATAGAAATTCAGTTTAAAAATATTTTGGAAATGAAAATAAATGCTAATTTTTGAAAAAAAAAAAATATTATATAAAAATTTAGTTTGATTTTTGAGATGAAATTTCTCTTTTATTCATTCACTCATAGAACTTTTGTTTTTATAAATATTTAGAAAAATTACAATTTTTTTTTTTTAAATAATATGTTACTTTACTTTTACAAATTAAAAAAAAAATATTTTTTAATTTTTTGTAAAAAGAAAATTTAGTTCGAATTTTGAGATTAAATGTTATTTTTACTAATTTATTCAAAGAACTTTGTTTTTAGAAATGTTTAAATTTAATATTTTATTTAATCTTCTTTAATTTATTTTTAGAACATTTTATTTATAGTTTTCTCAAAGAATAATATTATTAGTATTTGTTTTTTTTTTTAAAGAATAAATATAAATATTTATTTTTTCCTTAATAATCGATATGGTAATGGAATTGTGCGGACACAATGGTACCTATACACATTTCAAAATTGAGAACACTTCCAGACTCCTTTCAATATTACCCACTCAACAATACCGAAAAATACCCCAAATACTTTTAACACACTTTAAAACCAAAAGAAAATAAGTTCATTACGTAATTTGATCAATTAATTTAATTAACGTAACGTAAACCAGAACGTTAAGGAAAAGACATGTTTCACTTTTATATTTAGAACAATTTAAGGATATATTGATTGATGGATAAAGTGATTGAACGACTACTGATTGATTAGAATGATTTATAGACTGAATAATAATTGATGGATTTATTGACTGATTGATTGAGGACTGATGATTGATCCATGTATGGATGGACTGACGAATTGATTTGTATATACTAATTGATTTATATAAATGCGCTGATCAAACCTTATGAATAAAATGAATAAATGGGGACTGTTGGCTGATTGATTGAGGACTGATTGATAGATAAATAGCTTTTTCCTTATTGTAATATGTTCAAAATCTTCGAAAAAATCCTCAATAAATTCTGAGAAAAAAGTTTAAGACAATTTAAACAACTGCAATTTCAGTTGAATAATTTAGTAAAAGTCGAAGTCGACCTTTAAAGGATATGACTAAGACATTATGTGAATTCAAAAACCCACTCTACCCATAAGTCACTTAATTATTGAAACTGAATTAAATTTAATGACGATTGTCATTAAAGTGAAGTAATGGCGATCAGTGGGAAGAATGCACTTACTTGTTTATTTCTCATCACGTATTTGCATTCTAGATTTACTGGTCAATTTACTCGACTTACAAATAGTCAGAGACATACATCTACGCATTCTGATAAGTTTGTGTTGAATGTTGCAAAGCAAAACTAGTTTCATGTGAATAACACATAATCGATTTGGAACATCTAAGACAAAAGCGAAGCATATAAATGTTGACTTCCAAGACTGTTTTGTAATAATTCAATTTAGTATTCAGACTAAAGCATCGCAAAAAATCTTTTAATCTGTTATGTTAACACTAATATATCGGGCATCATAAAATATTTATTGATGGTTTAAATTACTGGACTATGGCTTAAGGCTTCTTTTGTGGAATTTAGTACGGAAATTGTTAATGACTAGTATATTTTGAGCTATTTGAATGCTTACGATACCTCCTCGTTGGAAAATGTCGTCTTTTACTTGTCTGTCCCGCAAACTTCTTAACAAGGTTCAGTATCTCTAGTAACTCTAGTTAAAGTAGAACAATTCTTAACAAGGTTCAGTATCTCTAGTAACTCTAGCTAAAGTAGAACACTTCTAGATCATAGATAAAAATAATTTAAAATTAAGGCTTGTATGATTTTTGGAAATTCAAAAGAATGTCTAAAAACTTTTGCCTACTCTATAATTTTGAACTAAATATCCTAAAATTTTAAACGTAGTCATAACTTTCATCGGNCTAAAGTAGAACACTTCTAGATCGTAGATAATTATAATTTAAAATAAAGGCTTGCATGATTTCTGGAAATTCAAAAGAATGTTTAAAAGCTTTTGCATACTCTATAATTTTGAACTAAACATCCTGAATTTTTAACCGCAGTCATAACTTTCATCCGAAATTCGAGTCATATCCGTATTGAACATTTCAATTGCATTTTATAGACTTTTATAAATATCATAGTATGAAAATTTGAAAGTCAATCTCAACCTAAATCCAAACAAATGACGCATTCCAAATGATCTGCTTCTGAACTAATATGGAAGTGTTATACTTAAAAGAAGCTGTCTGAGATCAAAAAAGAGATTTGATAATTTATTAAATGGTGTGAAATAAATCCATTGTCAAAAGATTTGTTAACAAAGACGCTAATTTAAATTATGACTTCAGTCAGAGACATCGACATATGCTTTCAATCTCAAGATCCGCAATTACTTTTGTCAAACCCCTTATGGGAACAAGTTCAGTGAATTTAAATGCAACTCCAAGCCAATTATCTTTTGCTTTACCGTTGAATTTAAGTCAAACATATTATAAACTCCCAAAATTATAGCACACGTCCCATGTTATTAATTAAGCATTCATTCAAGATTATGCACATATAAAAGAATGAATATTATATGCAAATTAAAACTATTTCGGATATATAATAAGTGGTGGAGAGCGTCAAAGAATTATTCAAATTTTAATAAGTAGACTTAGCTCCTCCGACTTAAAATTTCATAGAACTAGATTTTTATCGGAATAACTGCGTTGATTAAAATCCTGATTGAATCGTAATCTAGTTTTATTTGGGGTTTACGGAAATACCAGGTTAAACTAGATTTTTATTTTAGTGCACAAGATTAGGTCCTGTAGAATATCTTCGATTAATATGTAGTTTTAATATTTTGTATGGTTTTTATGGTGAAGTATATAGATAGTTTTTTATTTAAAGTTTCTTATCTTAACCATACAATTATTTTAATGGAAAAAATAAAATATTATTAAATTAGAATTTGTTTTTAAATTCTATAATTATATCTTTTAAATCTTAAAAAATCCATAAATATTTAACAAAATCTAAGAAAAATTCTTAACATAAAAGAAGAAAAAATTCTAGAAATATATCCATCAATACAAAATTACCCTTTCCGTTTAAACACAGATATATTTCATCTTGCAATTGAAATGAGGAAGACAGACAATTACCAACATTCTCATCCAGAATAAAACAAAATCCTCTCATTAACGATAATATATAATTATAAATACCACGCTACCTGCAAAGTAAATAAATTTATCTGCAATTCCAGAAATGATCGTCAAATTTGTAATTACAAAGATGTCGTGTTAACAAACAGAATGTTATAATAAACAAAACAAAAAAGTATTATAATAAATATCAAACCAAAACCATTACAATAAGAAATATGCGCTTTACACTTCAGCCAAGCCACTTGACTGGTTTTGTTTTGTATAGACTTTCAAGCCATAAGCCAACACCATCTATTTCCTAATGCCTCTTAACGCAGATTTTATTCAAATTTATTAGGCGTTAAATTATTTTATTATTTCAGTTTGGTTCTTAACCTTCAGTTTTAGTCTATTCATACTCACAATTCACTATTCCGACAGTTAAGTTAAGAACTAAACCTACAACATAATTACAATTCATAATTATCATCTCGTTCATTTAATAGCATCAGATTCCAAACAATACTTGATACAACACATTTAGTTAATTGCTTTTTTCAATATTTTCTCAATCTTCTTGAACATTTGCATAACTTGAATGCTTTGAATTCGTTCGTTCTTAGAAGAAAAAATAAAACGAGAACATTAATTTATGGAGAAATTTTAGTGGATCAGATTAAGATTGTTTTTATAGACCGCCAATCAAGGTTAAAGACTTTTCTGACTCGAAATAAAATTCAATTAAAAACCACATCATTTAGATCATTTAGATGTTCGTCATAAAAACTCCTACTTATTTGTTGTTCTCTAAATTTTACAGAAATATTTTATTTATTATCACATTTTAAAATTGTAGTTTTATTTTCATTATTAATCCCGGATTCAAAACTTATTTATTTATTGGTGAAGTTCATCGAGATGATCTTCTCAGACGCCTTACTGACTCCTACCTCTTTTTGTTCTTATTCTTTGATTAATTGTTAATTTATTTTTATTTAGTATGAAATTACTGAATGCATTACTGAATGGCGCTATTCAATTTTCATTCATACAAACAGAAGGTATACGCATTGATAGTTATGGTATTTCAGATGTAATGAAAAAGATTAATTCACAAACTAACCATCTCCTAGAGATTGGTAATCTTTAGATAGATTTTCTATATCTGCGAATTCAATTAAATTACACTAGTTCCCGGATACAATTACAAACCACTTTTATTAATGAAAACACTCGAGAAAGATAAACTAACTCCTACATATTTGTATTCCACAGATATTTCTTATTCTCGCATGCAGTTTAGCTGCAGTTTTAGCCGATCCTCAAGGTTATAACTACGATCCGCCAAGTATACCATTCCCACCACAAGAACAAGGTTACAATTATCCTCCTCCTGAAGTACCGTTCCAGGAGCCAAAAGGATATGATTACCCAAGACCAACTGTTTCATTCCCAGAACCAACTAAGGGCTACAGTTACCCTAAACCCGAGGTACCATTCGAAGAACCGAGACAAGAAATCTACATTTCATCAACTGTAGCTCCAGTAAACGAATACATCCCACCGGCTAAAGGTTACGATTATCCAAAGCCTGTAATTCCATTCCCAACTCAACAACCACGACAACCTGAAGTGTATATTCCACCAACAACAGCGGCTCCTGTTTACATTCCTCCTCCAACAGAAGCTCCAGTTTACATTCCATCTGTGAAAGAAAGTGGCTACAGCTATCCAAAGCCTGTTGTTCCATTCCCACCACCAACAAGGGAACCTGAAGTTTATATTCCACCCCCAACAAGGCAACCAGAGGTTTATATTCCCCCAGTGAAGGAGTCTGGATACAGCTATCCTAAACCAGCAATTCCATTCCCTCCACCAACTAGACAGCCAGAGGTTTATATTCCACCACCAACTAGGCAGCCAGAGGTTTATATTCCACCACCAACTAGACAGCCAGAAGTATACGTGCCACCACCAACCAGACAACCTGAAGTCTATGTTCCACCTACTAAGGGGTACAGCTATCCTAAGCCAGCAATTCCATTCCCACCACCAACTAGACAGCCAGAAGTATACGTGCCACCACCAACCAGACAACCTGAAGTCTATGTTCCACCTACTAAGGGGTATAGTTATCCAAAACCATCGATTCCTTTCCCTCCACCAACAAGGCAACCAGAAGTCTACATTCCTCCTGTCAAAGAGAGCGGCTACAAATACCCAAAACCATCGATCCCTTTCCCACCACCAACTAGGCAACCAGAGGTTTACATTCCTCCACCAACAAGGCAACCAGAGGTCTATATTCCCCCAGTGAAGGAGTCGGGATACAGTTATCCAAAGCCAGCGATCCCTTTCAATCCACCAACTAGACAGCCAGAGGTTTACATTCCTCCACCAACAAGGCAACCAGAGGTTTACATTCCTCCACCAACAAGGCAACCAGAGGTTTACATTCCTCCACCAACAAGGCAACCAGAGGTTTACATTCCTCCACCAACAAGGCAACCAGAGGTTTACATTCCTCCACCAACAAGGCAACCAGAGGTTTACATTCCTCCACCAACAAGGCAACCAGAGGTTTACATTCCTCCACCAACAAGGCAACCAGAGGTTTACATTCCTCCACCAACAAGACAGCCAGTCAAAGAAAGTGGGTACAGCTATCCAAAACCAGTGATACCATTCCCAAATCCTCAGCCAGCTCACAAAGGTTATGACTACCCTAAACCATCAGTGTCCTTGCCGCTACCTCCAAATTCCTATATCCCACCAACAGCTCAACAAGGGGGCTATCATTATCCAAAGCCCTCAATTCCATTTGGCTTCTAAGTACAAAGACAGTTGGATAATATAGTCATCTGTATAAGTTAGGATTAATTTATGGCCGGACAAATGATGCAGGATCTTTCAAACTCAAAGATTCTGTTATTGATTTTGTAAATACGAAAGGATGGAGCTTAATATTAAATTCCTTTAGTGAATATGTTTCAGCTGTGAGTTTATTTTTTTAATGTAATTTATGTAAAATAAGGAAATATACGCCTTAAATGTTGTATTTGTAAAAGTTTTGTGATTTTTATTTATTGGAAGGATTTCGAAATAAATTAAAATTTTTTGGAAGGTTTTGTTTGAAAGGTAAGGAATTTATTGTAATTTTTTGAAGTACTTACGCAAGTACGCTCTTTGAAATAAAAGGGTACCTCTAACCCACTATGGGTACACCTAAGGAAAATATGTTTGAGATTTAAATAGCTCTAACTTGGTGGTTATAATAGATATCGATTCAAATTCAATTTTGTTTGGTTTTTGGTTTATTTTTGGTGGTTTAAATAACACTGAACAATTCTGAATTTTTACTTTGTGAGTCTCCACTAAGCGTATGGAACAAGATACTTACGAGGTGTTATATATTTTCGGAAATACGGATGAATTCTTTATTGAACTCAATTTACAGATTTATAAAATACGCGGCGGTATCTCCAATTTCGCAGCAGGTTAAGTAAGACTCTAACATTTTAACTAGCAGAACTTTGAAAGAAAGGCTCAATAAGCTAAAGTACCATATATTCGTAAACCGAACTAAATTTAATATTTATCGATATATTATAATAAAATAACAGCCAAGTTATAGATATTTAAATCTTAAACATATTATCCTTACGTGTACCCATACTTTTGACCGGTAGTGTAGAAAAGGATAGCAAGCAAACATTCCTTAATATCACTGCTACACCTTGAACCACCTATGGCTCGATGTGAGTGAGTTGTCCGTCCGTCTGCCCTAAACCTTTTGAAACGAAGATTTGAGGGGGTAAAAATTGTCCTATATTGACATGTGGTACCTAATTTTAAAGGTCTATCTAACTACTGCAAACTGTTATTAACAGAATTTTCATTTATCGACACCAGATGGCGTAAGAGCTTAAATTCTGGAAGCTTCTATTTTAAGTTTTTTTTAAATTTTAGTTAAGCAAATCTTATCCGATTCTCAAGTTTGATACCGCGTTTAAAAGGTACTGATGAGACCCTCAAATCCTCATCAATACTTTTCTGAATGCATTGGGGTAGGGAAACGAAAAACAGTATAATGGCCTATGCCAAATTGACATTTTAATACATAACTTCGCTATCTCGAATTCTATAGGGTCGTGTGATAATTCATTTTGAAGGTACCAATAAGGCCTATAAACTGCCATAGAAACTTTGGAAATACAAGGGCGTAGGAAAGGGGCAGCTAAAGCAAAATGCTTTTTAATATACGTTATGATTCGTAATATGATTCTTATTGTTCCTAATATATTATTCGAGGTGAGGATAGGGAAGAGGTTGTGAGTTGAAATTTTTTAGAATTAATTGTACTGCACCGCTTCATTTTTTATTTGAATCAAGTATTAATTAATATATAATATTAATTAATCTGATTTAAAGGGGAAACGTTGTCCGAATTAGACTAGTGATACCTCATTTGAAAGGTACAAACTTAAGATAAAAAGCATTTCTTTTTTGTAGATAAAATATGGATTAAATTAAGCTCTTAAATTTAGGAAGAAATTTCATTTTTAAAATTCTTAAGAGGACTTTTAATCACAAATTCTCGGAGAAAATTCTGTAAATCGTGGAAACTTTTACAATATTCCATAACTTATTCCTTTACCCTAAAATAACTTTGAACATATTTTTAGGAATAATATTCAAACTTCTTTTCATAAACTTCTCGCCTAATGCATGATTTTTTGTTTAATATTAGTAAGCTTTATAAATACATATACTTTCAGGTGGAATCTTAAAATTGTGGTTTAGAAGCAGATGTAGTTCGACTTAAGCTGTTAGACCAAATTAAAATTTGAGTATTTTGTTTTTATTCCAATTTTTCTTGTACATTGCTAAAAGGTTTATATAGTATTTAAACTTAAAATGTTAGATCCTAAAATGGTACTACAGAAAAACAGGAACTAACAGAAAAAATCCATTACGAAATCTCAAGCCAAGCTTCTCTGAACGTATAAGTCTTTGAAGTTTTTAAGACATCGTTTATCTATTACTCTTTAAAATGGCCTAGCTTTGCGAAAAATAGGAGTTTTGGTTAAAGTAGACGGATGTACTGTGAAAAGTTCTATTCTATAGCGATTTAAAGTCCTCCGATGAGATAGATATATAATAAGTACAAGTCATAAAGTATATGTTTTATTAAAAATATGTCAACAACCTTTTCCATTGAACTTCGCAGCATGAAATAAAACAATAAATATAATACATTTATGAACATTCTTTTCTCAAAGTTAAACCTAGAATTTTTGAAAAAATATAAAAATTACTGCAATAAATATAATCATTGTTTAATAAAGGGAAGGTTACACACCACCATCAATCTTCTGCAATGATGCATCTGGAAATATTTTGGTAAATGATGATGATATTCTTGTTAGATCTAGATAGTATTTTCCGGAACTTGGTGAAGAAGCAGAGTTTCTTAGCAACGATATCAGAGAATAGTGTGAGAAGACGAAATAACACCCCTATCGCTTGCTGAAATCAAAACTGCTATAGAAAATCTGAAAGCAAACAAGAGTCCTGGCTCTGATAGAATTAGAGCTGAGCTCATAAAAAGAGCTGGAGACAACTTTGTAATATACCGGCATCAGCTTTTCCATAAGACATGGTCAACTTTATCTACGCCAAGGGAGGGGAGTCTCAGTATGATAAAGCCTATTTACAAAAAAGAAGGACTATAAGAACTACAGAGGTTTTAGCGTGTTCAATGTTGCATATAAGATTCTATCTTTTATCTCATGTGAGCGCCTGAAACCTTTACTCGAAAACATCATTGGAGAGTATGAATTTGACTTCAAACCCGGAAAATTTACCTATGACTAGATCTTCACACTGCGGAAGGTATTGGGGATGGAATCACAAAACTTATGTCACAACTTATGTTATTATAATAAGATTTATTCTCTCCTGATTATAAATATAGAAATTAAAAATTATTAAATAATTAAAACAAGTATTTACAATCTTTTTTCTGTTTTCAGAATTCACATATCTTATACAAAACTTGAGAAAATCGACTTTTTGTAAATTGGCATATTGCAACCAAATAAAGGCGAAACCAGTCCTCCCGGATATTTCAACTTTCATATATTTCATAATGGAAATGGAAATGTTTAAACTAATTTCTCTCAGTGTTACTTTTCCCTCATTTCGCACTAGTAAGTAATATAAAAACAAATTTTAAAATATCTTATTTATCTCTTTTTTAAATAAAATTAAGTTTAAAAAGGTATTAACATTTTTTTATTGTTTTCTGAAAGCTCTCTCTAGATCTGATAGAANCTAAATTTTGCTTTTGACTTTTTGACTCTCGTGAAGGAAATGGAAACTAAACATTTTTTAAACTTATTTCTCTCAGCGTTAAATCATACATTTCTCTCATATCGCACTAGTCAGTCATATAAAACCAATTTTAAAATATCTTATTTATATCTTTCTAAAATAAAATTTAAAATCAACTAGAAGTTTACTTAAAGCTGAAAGTTTTNGATATTATTTTTTTCTGATAAAACGATTTAATGTTTCTTAAAGAATTCTTTCCAAAGAATTTAGAAGTCTAAACTTCTTAAAGAAGTTTTAAAAAGAACACTTCTGGACAACTTCAGCGCGAATCAAATAAGTATTCAAACTTCTTTAAGACTTCTTAAAGTAGCTTTCCGAAGAAATAAGACTTCTTTTAGACTTCTGTTTTCTTTGAGAAGACTTTCCTTAAGAAAAGAAAGGAAATTGTTTACTGAGTAGAATAAAGGAGCAAATATTAGCTATGTCATAGAGGTTACTTCTTGGCTTTTATAATTTTTAATCATTGCTGACTATACATACTAATCATTTTTAAATGGAGTAGTGACGGTAGCTCTATAATTGTTATAAGTTGTTGGTGAGTCAAAGAAGTTTCTTAATCTTGTATAACAAGAAATGTTCACGAATGGAGTACTTAAGTTGATAGATACTCGAGCTTATCTTCTGTCGGGATTCCAATAACAAAATCTCAGTATATTTTTTGCAGTCAATTAAATATGCAACATCCTTTGTTTTTTTCAAACGGATTTTTATGTTAAAATTTATTTTTGAGTTAAGCCCGGAATACTCGAAAATCTTGTTAAAACAATTTGAATCCGTAGTTTCATCTGTTTTATGTGTATGTGATTTGTTATTGTTTTTTACCAAAAGTTTGGGCGGTTTTTATCTTTTAAAATGTTAGTTGGATTTTTCATACATTGGATGGTTAGAATGATGGTTCAAAATGCGTCCCAATGTGAAATTTCTTAAACAAACAAAATAATACCTTATTAGGGGTGGGCGAGAACACCGATTTTCATTGTTAATGTTACTAACATTAATTAACGGTTAATGGTTAGGTTAATGAGGTTCTTCGGCCCGAAGCGATTTGTGGTGAAAAGAAAATGATGTGGTGAAAGAAAAATATTTATTTAAATGATAAGAAACACAAATATATGTTTATTAGAACGTAAATTAAATAAATAATGTTTTATTTAAATATATTTTTAACACGATTTCTTAACTCGATAGCTACTAAAGAATCTTTCTGCGTCAAAAAACATAAGATTTTCACAAACCATCCGAAAACGAGGAACAAATATTGACTATTTTTCATGAACTTTTCAAAAATGTT
>JXPG01021014.1:0-10402 GCA_001015175.1 Megaselia abdita
ATTTTACTACAAAATAATAGTAATAATAAATCTTACAACTAATTTACTACTTGTGTTGTGAGTTTTACTACATAAAACAGGGGTTTTTACTAATTATAGTAAAATTTACTAAACAATAAAATCTGCTACAAGCTTTGTAATAAATGTTACTACTTATTTTTTTCTGTGTATTTCAAATATAATTTATGCCTTTATAAATATAATATAATAAAAGCCTCGTAGTAAAGCGTAATTTACAATAAAGCAAGAGTGTTCCTCTTTTTGTGCTTCATATTTCTATTAAAGCTTCAAAATCAGTAAGTATTGAATATGTGATATTCAATCGAATGTAACTTATAGTATCCATACTTTAGAACATACATTCAGATAACCTTCACAATTGATATGCACTTACTTCCACCTATTGTTCTTCGCAACTTCAAACCAAAAAATATTCGAAATTCAAAGTCCACCACGTGTGTTTAAACTGAAAAAAACATTTCCATTCGAAAATGACACGAGATTTTTAGCACGCACGTGAATTGACCATTTTCTTTTGCCAAAACATTAATGTCGAACCAGTTCTTGATAACAAATTAAAGTCTCCAGTTTTTAATTAAGATTACGACGTTCAACGCTGTTATAGATAACATTTATGGCTTATCTCTTCGCGAAAAACCTATAAAATCAGCAAGACCTTCAACACAGTAGTCAATTTCACAATGAATTTCGCTTTAACCGTTCTAACTGTTTTCGGAGTTTGTGCCGTGGCTTTAGGCCATGTGGTTCCTCCAAAAGCCGTCGAAGACATCCTTGAGATGAATGCTCTTTCAAGGGCAGCTACTGGTGAGTAAAAAATCAAAACATTCCCTGACCATGACTAACTGACTTTATTTCATTTAGATTGCGTAATCACCGTAAGATCTGATAAAATCGAACCCCAACCTTTGTACTTGGTTCCAAATGGTGGTTTCTGGCCAATCAACGGAAAAGGCCAAATGGTTGTTGGTGTTGGAAAAGAACTTGAGTTCTTCTGCCCTTCAAAGTTTGCTGCTCCATTCACCTCAGAAACTACTATTAAGGCAAAATGCGTCGATGGTAAGACTTTCAAGGTTGGATCGAAAGACCACTCATTCTCCGAGTTCAAGTGTGGATCATGGCCTTCTTACACTGCTAAGAAAATCGGTGGTTCATGTCCAGGTGGTATTCTCCTTGAAAGTGGATTCAATGTTGGATCAAGGTTTGTTAAGTTGAGCACCATTTGCTTCAATGAACAGATTGAAGCCACTCGTTATGTCCAACATTCTCTAGTTCCTGGAAGCGATTTCTATCAAACAGCTATCCCAAGAGTGACTTTCGTCACAGCTGGTTTCTTCGGTGGTAAGAACGTCGATAACTTGTACACCCAAAAGAAACAACAAGAAACCATCACAAAGTCTTTGGGATATGATTCCTCGAAATTTTTCGATGAGAAGAAATCTTTATTCTTGGCTAGAGGACATTTGGCAGCAAAAGCCGATTTCATCATGGGTTCCCCACAACGTGGTACTTTCTTGTTTGTCAACGCTGGACCTCAATGGCAAAGTTTCAACGCTGGTAACTGGCAACGTGTTGAAGACGGTGTCAGATCTATGGTGACCAAGAGGCAAATCACCATTGAATGTTATACTGGAACCTACGGAGTCACCACTTTGCCAAATAAAGACGGAAAACAAACTGAGCTTTACTTGTATGAAAGTGGTTCCACAAAGCAGATTCCAGTACCAAAGATCTACTTCAGAATTGTTTATGAACCCTCTACAAAGAAGGCTATCGTTTTGATCGGAGTTAACAATCCACATCTGTCTTTGGTGGAGATTAAGAAAGACTACATTTTGTGCCCAGATATCAGTTCTAAGGTGACTTATGTTGGATGGAGTAAGACTGACATCATCAAGGGCTACTCTTACGCATGTGAATATGCTGAATTCAAAAAGAAGGTTACAAACATTCCATCTCTAACTGTTTCTGGAGTGTTTGTCTGAAGTGGCTTTGACGATATTGTGTAGTTTAAGAGTAATATTTATTTTGTATTTCAAAGAAGTTTATGATTTTATGTTTAGTTTTCTTTGTATTTTGTTGGGATTGGAAGTTGATGGGAAAATACTTTTGATTTGATATGCAGGATTTTTGTGTTTTGAATACGAATTAATCCTTAGATACAGAATAGCACTGTCCTTGGTAATTTAGATGACTAAGGTTCAGATAAAGAGAGAAACAAATCAGCAATGTACTAACATAGACAAATAATAGATAGGAAAAGTTTTGGAGTCTGATATTTTCCACAATTTTTATACCTGCAATGGAATACACATTAATAAATATGGAAAAATGTGCCAGCCAAAAACATTTCAAAAATCATCTACACCTGCAATTTTAAGACTTATACGGTCAGAGGTGTAATGCTATACTTAGGACAGTTTTTAGGATTGGGATTATTCTGCAAATTTTCTATACATTCCTGGTAATTATATTTTTGACTAAAAGATTGAGCAAACACGTTAGGAATGTAATAGCTTTCTCGCCTAGATGTTTTAGCATTAATGAAGCCAGCATCATCGGGATCTAAAGACTTTGATGTTTTTGTAGCTTTTAAGGTGTCCCTTACATTTTCTGCGGCGAATAAATCTTCGTATGTGGTTCTAGGTTTTTGGTCGAAGGATGTGGTGTGAATAACTTCTTGAATTTATTTGCGCAGCTTCACGCTGCTCTGGCTTGTGAGTCCTTTGGTTATCTTCTTAAGTCTCCCATGATTATGCCATGCCTTAGGTGTTCGAACGTTGTTTTGGCTGATGTTGGCGATGGTGTCGCTGAGAACTGATTAAGCGGTATGTAGATGTTTACTAGACTGGTGTTGGGGTTTCCTGAGGTAAGGGTGATTGCTTGTTGTTCACGATGTAACATAATAGTCGGAAGCTTACTATATTTTAATTGCTTAAAATAGTTATATTCATTTTCTATTCAAAAACTTTGTGTTTCAGGAAAATACCAAAGTATAGTAGCACCGTTTTCGCTGCAGCTGAAGACGTTATTAGAAAACTTGGCGTTGTATTCACCATCGATATGCATGAGGAAGAGAATCGTCCTCCAACAAATCCTAACGAGCTGATTCGAAGAATCAAAAGACTAAGAGGTCAGTGGTGTCAATACTTGCTTGTGATTCAAAGTAGTACCTCACAGTCATCTAGGACCTGTTTATCACTACAAACAAGAACAAGACTTCAGTGTCATCTCAAGCTAAGGTACCATCACAACTATCATCTCCAACTTCAGTTCTTGTATCACAAGAAGTGACGGAATCTATAATGTTCTTAAGGATGATATTGAACTTCCAATAATTTTGCCTTGGAATTATTTTTGTTTGTCAAGAGTTAGTATCGGTGTTTCTGACGATCACTTTCTCAGCTATATAAAGAAAAAGACAATTGAAGTTTAAATTGTCGTTGTTCGTTTTTTAAGAGATCCGCAGGGACAACTCCTATCACCAATAACTCTACATCATTTTCAACAACTTCTTTATTATTTTATGTAATTTATAAGTCAACTTTAAAAGGCTTTCAGAGCTTGATGGCTCAATTGACTGTGACTTAGCATTAAACACTCCATATGCTACATTGATTTCTGATACTTGATTAAATTCATCACATAAAGATGCTGTGCTTTTGTCAATGGGTATAAGCTTTTCAGAATTGATAGACCAAGCAATAGACGTGCTAAGATCAATTTCAAAAATAAGTACAAAGCCAATGTTTTATCAAAGTCTACGACCGAAGGTGAGTCGGAATTCATTATTTTAGAAGTATCATTACCATATACTAATATTCTATTTGGATGTACATATAAACCATCAAACTGTTCACACTTAGTCAAAACTTTAATGAGATGATTAGCTACTGTGGTCAATTTCAACATATCAGACAATGATATTTCAACATCAACATACTAAAGTCTTCAAACGTTTGTAGTCAATACGTAGATTCAGTTAGAGGATTTGGGCTTGAATAAGTAGTAAAACGTATTGTCAACACCTTATACTTTTCAAAGCATGATTTAAATCTTGCTGTCTATGATGTTCCTGTGGTTTTATAGATATTTCAAGAACATCGATATGAATGGTCTGGAAAATTTCCAAGATAACACCTGAACCAAAAGCAAAGCCTGATGAGTTCCGGCCAATCAACTTAGTTCGTGTTTTATCTAAGACCTTTTATGCTGATGGAAGTGTTCTTAAGAGGGTGACATAGCTTGGCATAGCTACACCAGACGGGTATGGCAGGTGGCGGATAGTGGAAAACCTTGTACGTTCCTTTTGCTATCACGGTAAAATGATTTTGGTTACTTCAATTGGTGACTTCAATGCTAATATTGGAAGGGAAGAGATCTACCAGGGCATTATTGGACGCCACAGCAAGCACCAGAAATCCACCGACAACGAATGCAAACTTATAAATTTCGATGTTAGCAGAGAGCTTGTCGTAAGCAGTACATGAATCCTTCACAAGAACATCCACAAGGTTACATGGAGAGCTGCATATGGCGCTGAAAACCAGATCGACCACGGAATTCAGATTCCCGGAATGCTTCTAAAGTAATGGACGTGAGGTCCTTTAGTGGAGCCAGCATCGATTCTGGCTACTATCTAGTGATAGCAAAGATCAGGCCCAGAATATCCAGAGCGAAGTGGGCCAACCAACAGACCACCAGGGGATTCAATGTCGAAACAGTGAAACAGGTTGAAGCTTTGAGAAGAAGGGGTGACCCTAGAAAGTTATAGTACAAACAGGTGAAAAGACAACGTCAGGGCTATACACCACTAGCAACTAGGACTCATTAGGAAAGCTATTGGTAAACGACGAAGACATTCTTGTACGCTGGAGAGAGTACTTCTTAGAACTTCTTGCCGATGCTTCAACAGAAACATCAGCTCATAAAACATGCAGGTGAGCATTTTGAGCACTTACACCATACTTTCTAATAGATATGTAAGACTATGCGATGCCAGGTACCCATAATACAAGAAAGGCGATAAGAAAAACTGCAAGAACTATCGTGTAATCATTGTACTTAGGTCGACATACACGATCCTGTTTTTCATTCTATATGAGCACCAAAGCGATTTCCGTACCGGAAAACCCACGATACGACAAATATTTGAAAGCTCCAGAGAATTTCAATTCGATACGCATCACATTTTTATGAGGTATACTCTGCAATTATTGAACTGGGCATCCGAAGAGACTCACTACTATGTCAGATAAAACTAGCAGAGACGAAAAGTTAAGTTGGAGTAATCAAGAAAGTGTCGGAACACAAAGTTTCAGACAGGGACCTGTTGAATGTATGCCTGGAAATCATAACAACGGAACATCCAGCAGTCATCCATCCATCTAATGCTGAATGCCAAGTTGGCGTTGATTTCGCCATAGATGTTGGAAAGGTTTAGTAGGTATGTAGATGCCAGACTGATTTCGATTGTTTCGTTTGATGGTGGCATAGTTGTGATCGAATATTGGATAGAATTGTGGATTAGAAAGGCGGTTCCTCCTCTCTCACGGTTCAGCCTTACTATGCTGAAGTTGGGTGTGCTAATTTTTTGTGAAAAGAGTTTTGACGATATTGGACCTGGATCTGTGCATTGATGGTCGGAATCTGTGTATCTCCAGTGATTCTTGTGCATCTAGATACAATGGTTTTGGGACGTGCTTTACCAGTTTCAGGTTTATGGCACTAAAACTGTTTTTTTTTTGTTTTAACATGTGTTTGGCAATTGATGATCTTTCGCTTTCACTTTTGCTGGCAATTTAGAGTGTTCTTGATACCTTGTATGAATTGACCTTCTGGTTTGGCCTATATACTGTTTTTTACAATCGTGACAAGTGATTGAGTAGATCTTGGTTTTTTATAATCTAGAAGTTTATCTTTTGGATTTCCAAGTACGTCCATTACCAAACAAACATGTTAAATCGTGTTCTTTCATAATATTTGAAATTTTAAAGGAGAAAGGCCCAATGTATGTTAGTTTCCTTCTGTATCAATAGATTTTTCAGGTATCAGTGTTGTTGAATTGATGACAGTGTTTCGCTACTAATTCATCTATCGTTGATGACTTATAACCATTCCCTTTAGCTATTCGTTTGATTGTTTCAAGTTCGGATATATAATCTTTGAGATTTAGTGGAAAGTTACATAGCCTCTATACCATATTATTGAACGCTGCTAAACTTCCGTCCGTAAACTTCTTATTGCAGTCAGATATTGTGGATTGTTGCTTTTTAGATTCTCATCCGTCATATTAAAAACATTCCGATTGGTATCTGAAAGACGCCATTTGCAACAATATCTGAAGTGAAAAACTAATAATTTCCTGCAAAATATAGCGCCCATTTCTCTTGTAAGTGACAGCTGCACGTTCATCTATCCCGTCTAAAGACAAACAAGAAGGAAAGCATAAAGCAAGAGGTTCATTCAATCTAAAAATCCATCAGAATGTGCGCAAGAAAATAAATAAGAAGAAAAACTATCGTCCGAGAAGAAATAAAGAAAATTTATATTTTGCGAAAACACAGAAAGATCGTAGAGTGAGTGCAACAAACGCAGACCACAAGTTGAAACAACACAGAGAACAGAACAGAGAACATTGTGAACCCCAGCGGGCAGTAGAAAGCTTCGTTGCCTTCATTTCGCTTGTTTCCATCACCTGAGTGAAGACGCAGTGCGTGTGTGTACACAGAAATAGCTCTCTAATATTCAAAATAATTTTGACGAAAAATTAAAACTTGAAAATAAAATAAAAATATCGTTAATTGTGTAGTTTTTATGTGTGATTAGTGAAGAACCATAACAAACTGTACTGCAATTAAAATGGAATACATGTGCCAAAGTGGTCTGGATACAGATGCCACCGACACCGAAGATGATAGCGGAATAGCCGAGGAAATGGAAGATGGAGCAGAAGGTGGTAATGACGATAACGAGGAAGATACGGAAACCGTTGCGATTCCGGACTACCCGGATATTAGGATCGGAGATACAGTCATTGATATCCAGTCTAATGCTCTGAACAGTTTCTTTGACTACTGGTAAGGAAGAAAATTTATTCTTTTCGATTCAGAAAGTTTTCAGGCAATTGCCAGGAGAACTCAAATGCACACGATTTTTCTTGCAGTTCTAAATTTACATGTCGAAAATAGAAGAGAGAAACGCAACAAGGAAAATTTTGGCAAATTATCAAATTTAATTATTTTATTTGCTTGCTAGTGTTGCTTCTGAGATTTTATTTTAATGATCTGATCATCTCTGTGAATGCGATGCGATGCGATTTTCGGGGATTTTCTCTACTAGGTCTTCCATTTCCATCCATTGTGTTTTGGTCCCACTTGTAATTCATAAATCATTCGAGAACTCTTTGGACTTGTTTAGGGTTTTTAAATAATTGGCTGGGATTCTCATTTTATCCCATTGAAGTGTACTAATTCGGTAAATTGCTGTTAATTTGCATGCAAATTCGGATTTGATCCTATTCATTGTTGTCTTCTTAATTTATGGGTTTATTAATGGGGTTTTTTTTGTTTTGGGATTTTGTGACTGATCTGCTGCCGGCGAAAATTTTAATCAAAACGTCAAAGAAAAGAACTTTTGGACACACAAGCAAAGAAAGAAACAGACAAATGAACAAATAAACGAGCAAACAAATAAATGGACAAACGAAAAAACGAACAACAGAACGAATGCCCAAACGAGTAAACGAACGAATAAACGAATTACCGAACAAACGAGCTAACGAACGAGCTAAGGAACAAATGAATAACCGAAGAAACGCCTAACGAATAAACGAGTAAGGTAATAACCGAACAAACGCCTAACGAACAACCGAACAAACAAGCAAATGAATAAACGAGTAAACAAAAAACCGAAAAAATTAACAAACGAGCTAACGAACAACAGAACAAACGAATAATCGAACAAATGAACAAACGAAAAAACGAGCTAAAGAATAAACGAACAAACGTATAACGAACAACTAACGAACGAATGAACAAGCGAGTAAACGAACGAATGAACAAACGCCTAACGAACAAACGAGCTAACGAACGAATGAACAAACGAGTGAACAAAAAACCGAACAAATGAGCAAACGAACAAAAAAAACAAATTTTAAACCTAGGAAATATATTAAATTTTAAGTTAAAGTATTTTTAGGATTTTTGTTTTTTAAATTTGTTTAAAATTTTAAACCTAGGAAATATATTAAATAGTTAAAGAATTTTTAGGAATTTTCGTTTTTGAAAGAAATAAACTTGCCTGTCCGTCTGTCTGTCATAGACCTTGAATGGGTATATATGTTGTCAGATATCTCGATATGTGATAAATCACTTTAAATGTCTTACTGACTACTAAAAACTTCTATTAGCAGAATTTCGATATATTGACACCAGATGGCGATAGAGTTCAATTTCTAAGAGCTTTCATTTGCAATTTCTTTAAGTTTTAGTTAAGAAAATAGTATTCTATTCTCATGTTTGATATCGCATTTTAAAGGTATTCATTAGGACTTCTAACTTTCATTATTAGTTTTTTGAATTTCTAAACCCAGTGGCGTAGAGAAGCGAAAAACCGTAAAATGGAATTCAAAAAAATTACATTTTGGTGCATAACTTCGATATGACACATCATTGAGAGTACTAATAAGGACCAAAACCCCCTAAAAGTTTTGGGAAATACATGGGCAAAAGGGGCGAAAAAAACAACATTTTTGTTTTATGTGGGAAATATTCTACTCAATCATCTCTTCAAAGGCAGAATTTCTTCTCCGATAGCTCAGTGGACGAGCAATTGCCCGGAAAGCAAGAGTATGTAGGTTCGATTCACATCCACAGCGTCTGTTGTTTTTTTTCTGTGACAAAGTAGAAAGTTCTCGCCTTGTAATATGATTTCATTTGGAACTTTACGTTCAATTTTAATGAGGGTTTAGTGATCTTATATAGATTCTCCCTCACACTGTTAATTCCTATAAGGAATATCAGTTTAAAAACTAAAATTGTAGAAGAAATTCTACCTTTGAAGAGATGATTAAGTAAGAAAATTTACCACTTAAAAATACATCACATCTCAAGAAATCATAATTGTGGAAACAACATTTGTTTTTATGGACTTTATGATTCCTAATATATTATACAAAATGAGGTCAGTATTTGATATGTGCTTTACATACTTATAATGTATTGTATTTCTACCTATTTTTGAATGCGTAAAGAATATGTAGTGTAGGTCTACATTGCGTAGCTCAGTTGATCCCCACTACGTCGTGATGATATCACCATGATATCATTTGCGTATCACCCAATGAGTTTTCGTACTAATACATTGGTTAAAGTCACACTAGACTTTCTCTGGACGAAAAAATCATCCCTGATTTGTCTTCGACAAATTCATTATCGAACAAGACTGTGTCATGACTTTAGAGTTTTTAGTTTACCTTCCTTGACAATAAAGTCGACAAAGGCAAACCAGGGATGATTTTTTTGACCAGAGAAGGTCTTGTTTGACTTTTATGAATGTATTAATGTGAAAACTCGTTGGGTGATACGCAAATGATTTCATGGTGATATCATCACGACATAGTGGGGATCAACTGGAGACAAATAATGAGACAATGATATCACCAGGATGTCATCCTTTAAAAATATTACATGGGTATGGTACATATTTGAAATGTGTTTTACATATTTAAAATGCATTGTATTTCTACCTATTTTTGAATGTGAATAGTAAATATTCCTTGTGTAGGTTACATATTTTAAAGTCTGTAACACACATTAAATTCCTTGTGAAAAGTAAGAAGAATGGTCAGAACAAAAATATGTTGATATTTTGTGTAAGAAATGAGGACTGAAAAGACTAGCAATATCAAACAATACAAACAAAAGTATATTTTGAGTGAAAACCTACACTGCTGTATTTGTTGATATTCTAATANCAATAAAAAAAATCTAATCAAAATAATGTGTATATATTTATAATGTATTGTATTTCTACATATTTTTGAATAATACATATTCCTTGTATAGGTTACATATTTTAACATATGCAACACACCTAAAACAAAACAAAATTTTCTCAGTGTACAACATGCATATGATGATTATCTGAACGATTCAGAATCTACACAGATTTTGTCTCCATCTCTCTCTGTTTGCGGTCTCAGCTGTCCAGTTTGTGATTTTTTATTTTGATGTATAAGCTCTCCTTCAAGGCAATCTATCCGTCATAACCGAATGAATTATCATACGAAGCACCTTCCTCTCAAATACCTTCAGAAGATTTATGTCTGATTCTGATAATGCCCACGACTCAGCCCCATATCAGAACAGGTATAATGAGAGTA
>JXPG01021019.1:0-21094 GCA_001015175.1 Megaselia abdita
TGCAGACGAGTTTGCAGGCGGTGCAAACATATGAATAATAATAGTTCTTCTAGTGAAATTTATAACATAATTTTTATGAATTAAAATTTAAAAAGTTGTAGCTCTGAAGTTTTCGAAAAAGTTTTATCCTACCAAATACTTTTCAAAAGTCCAAAGGAATTATAAAACATGATTTCATTGAAATAAGTCTCGCTCTAGGTCATCCGGTTCAGAAGCATTAGAGCATTTCAGTTTTTAATTCGCTTTGTGATGTATGCAATATTTGCATTCTAATCTTAGTAATTTCACTTGTTTGGATTTTATTCAAACAAATGTTGAATTTAGGAATTTAAAATAAATTTAATCTATATATATATCAAATTATTATGAAATTTGTCCAAACTGCTACATCAGCTCCAATATTTTAAGCAATTAGTTTAAAACAATCTTAGACTTAAAATTCCACTTATCCCATATAATGGTGTACGAAAAGTAATTTTAGATTCACAAAACATTATTTGTTTCTATTACAGTCTTCATGTGACTACAGTTGGGCCATTCTTTTCACTACTTTCAATTCTGTAATTTTAAATTACATTTACCAAATTATTTAATTTTTTGTATGCTATAATTTTTTTGGATTTTAATGAATAAAGCGGTTTGACTAGGATTAACTTCTTCTGATCCTTATCTGAATGAGATGCCTATATTATTCCCATATTTCAATAAAATTTGATGTTGGGTCTGAAATTCCAAAATTATTCGGACTTTAGCACTTTTTGTATGTCATATGTCTCTGGGAGCTGTTTTTAAGATTACAATGTATAATGCCAACTACTATAACATCGACTTTTGATGAAGACCTGTACATTTGCTTTGCAATATTTACACCAAGATTGCAATTTTTATATATAAAGATTAAAGTGTTTGCTGTATTTCTTTCAAAATATGTTTAAGCTAAGTTTTGCATATCCCATTTACAACATTTCAGTGGTAAGCATTTTCCGAAAACTGGATTTCGCAAGCACACTCTAATTTGAGTACTAATTTTGCAAGAGAATGTTTATATCTGGGCAGCGAAAAATGAAACTAGAATTGAAAAAGATAAGAGTTGATAACAGAATTCAGGTTCCTTCGAGAATTCACACTACGTCATTGGTTTTCGTTGTTTTTGTTGAAACTCGTATTTATTTTGCGTTCTATTCTTCTTCTTAAAAATAACGCAATTAACTGCCTAGTGCGTTGTAATTTAAAATTTGAACTCAAGTTCTTTGTAAAATATCCTACTTTTTAGTTTAGGTATAAAACAGCATTTAAAATATTTTCAAATAAGAAATCGAAATTTCCAGTTATCATAGATATTATTCTTATTAACTTAATTATAAGGGCTGGATCAGAAATTGTATGTGTTTTATGCTTTGAAAAGTCCTATGTTCTCAAATCTTCTATTTTTTCATTCCTACTTTCCCAGAGTTTTGATTTGAAAATGCTATATTTACATTTCTTCTTTTATTAACTAATATGATTTTTAAAAAGTAATAGAAATAAGAACATTAAGAATAGGCTCGCTTTGAAATTGAATTGAAAAGTTACTTTATGGCTTTAATTTTGGAAAGCTAGGGCTTATATCTTTGATAACAAGAAATTAAAGAAACATGTCATATTTTGTTACTCAAACATTTAAAGTTCTCTACAATTTAAGTCATATCTTCAAGATTCTCTCAAGGAAATCAGAGAAGTGATTTTATTCTCGACTTTGAATAATATTTCTATATTTTGATTTTAGAAAGAAATTACTCTCTCTGTCTATATTCGATTGATTTTTCAACCTGTTTTTTTAAAAACCCTCTACTTTTGGACTAATGAAATTTTAATATAAAAACTTAATTAATAACTCAGTTTCATATTAATTGTGATAACAATATAAAATTTCAACAATCTCTGTTCTTGTTAAAAAATTAAAAAAAAAAAAAAAAANGATTGATTTTTCAACCTGTTTTTTTAAAAACCCTCTACTTTTGGACTAATGAAATTTTAATATAAAAACTTAATTAATAACTCAGTTTCATATTAATTGTGATAACAATATAAAATTTCAACAATCTCTGTTCTTGTTAAAAAATTAAAAAAAAAAAAAAAAGAATACAAATTATCTTTAATAGTGGAAATTTAACTTTCCTACAAAAGGTACTCTTTGGAAGGATGTTTTTATCGGCATTATGTTAATTTTTACTGAAGAGATTTAAACCCTGAACAACCTATTTTGTAAAGAGACTAACACTGTATGCCCTAGACTATCACGAATTTATAATATCTTTAAATATGTTCGAGACTTCGGTGGATTCTCCAAGGTCTCACACTTTCAAAAATCTCATTTCTTTTTTGGTTTTAATTGAATTGGGATTAACTTGCGTTTTCTTCGCATTTATATTAATTTATTATCTCCATCTATTGTAGTAAACTTTACTGCTTTCTTAAAGACAAAAAGGTTTAATGCAAAACTTAAAGAATTTCAAAAATATATATTTTTTTGATTTGTCATTCTTTACTTTAGAAACAAATTTGTTTGGTCAAAGTCAGCTTTTCTAAATTTATATTTTTCAAGATCTCAGATATAAGCACTTTCTTATAAAATAAGCAATAAAGCTTCTGATAATAAGTGTTTTTTTCTTTAAATACCCTTATGTACTCGCTTTGTCCGTCCGTCTGCCTTAGACCTTTTGCAAAGATTATTTGAAGGGGTAAACACTGTCCGATATCGACTTGTAATACCTCATTTGGAAGGTCTATCTGACTACTATTAACAGAATTTTGATTAGTTGACGCCAGATGGTGCTAGCGCTTAAGTTCTGGAATTATATGAACCTTTATGGCTCCTAATATATTGCACGAAGTGAGGTTGGGGCCAGAGGATCTGAGTGGTTAGTGGTTCAATTTTATAATTAATTTCGTAATGCAATGCACTTCTTCATTGATCTTTTATGTTTATCACATTATCTTTAATGATTCAATTGTGGTAGGTTTTTTGAAAAGCCGAGATTTAGTTTTTTCTACCTTATATATTATTTAAATTATGCTCAAAATAAAACAAAATAAAATTACTTCATTTAATATTAATTTAACTTTGTAACTTTTTTTCTTTAATGTAATTGGTTTAGAGAAATTAGCTTAATTAAGAATTAAAATTGCTAAAATTGTTCATAAGTAATCAAAAATTGTTAATTGTAAAAATTCATGTAAATAAATCTCATCTTTTTTCAATGATTCAATTAAATATTTTATTTAAAAAAAATATATTAAGAAAGTTTAACTGCGGAAGATCAGAAACTGCTTTCTTAAATGAGATGTGAAGTTTTTTTATGAAGTGCAACTTATATAGAAAGGGTTGTTTTGTTTAAATTACACTACATAATTTACAGTCAATAATACAGATTACAAAGAGTAAAGTAGGCAAAACAAAATTTCGTCCTTGCTTCAAAACCGTAAACAAAAGTTATAAACCAAAAATGTATATCCTTTTAAAGAATTCCTTTAGAGCAAATCAAAACCATATTCAATTAATTTGCAAAGAATGCAAAATTCACCCTTAGTTCTTAGAAATTTGAGTTTAATTGGGATACAAAAAGTATTAATGCTCTTAATTATTTCATTCTGTAGAAGTTTAAAGTACATTTTAATTGCTTTTGATTTAACTTCAAATTGATAGATTTTATGTTAATTGTTAAATTTATATTGTGTGGTTAACAAAAGTAACTTTAACAATATTAATTATATGTTTTATGTTGAGGATATTACAACACCTTCATTGTTTACTTGGATAACATTATTTTGAAAAGCTTGATTACTTTTAAGAGTATTCAGTTTAAAAAGAAAGTTTACATAATGTGGACACTTTTCCTGTAACCCCAACGTTAAAAATAAAGATCAACATTTTCCTTTCAACCCTTAAAATTCCTTTCAACTTTAAATGATCCTCTTTTCTCAAGAAACCTAACGATCTTCTTTTCTCAAGGATCCCAATGATGTCCAAATTGATAGTATCTTCTAAAATCGATTCATTTCTAACAACAAAGGACTTTTAACCAATTTTTCAAAACTTCGAAAACCTGCACCAATTTTGAAAGCCTGAAATTCGATAAATTCCAAAATTGAATGATATTTTGAAAATTTCGAGATCGGTTGACAAAATAATTCCAAGAAGACACTTTCACTGCGAAGGTGTTGTCTGGATGAAGTCGTCTGTCTGTCCGTCCGTAGAAAAGCTACATTCTTTTTAGTTTTCTCTTTCGTCTTCTTATTCATCATTCCTCCTGTACTCTACGAAACCAACTAACCATCCATTCATCCAACCAACCACTCTTCCCCCGTCAGTCCTTCGTTCCTTCCTTCCTTCCAACAAGGCCTGACTGCTTAGCTGTTAGCCAGTCTTCTCCTGGTTCCATCGATGCGACGACCGACCGACGACGAACAAAACACCGTAGTTCTCTGTGCTGGCTGGCTGACTAGCTGGTTGGCAGCCGGAGGGTCAAGAGGGGGTAATGTTGTGATGTGTAGTTTGGTGTGGTGTGGTGCGATGGTGATGATGAGAGGGATGGGAAGAGGAGAATCAGAGGAGAGCTGCTATACTATAGCTATATAGTATCATAGACAAAGATAGCAAGATGGGATTTGGATGTTGGTAGTTTGATGAAGAGCAGGATGGAGGAGGGTGGAGGGCAGAAAAAACACCGGGTGTGCTTTTAATAGCGATGCTGCTGTGATTTTTTTTTTTAGGTTAGGTAGAATATAATTTTTGTTGATGACATACGAACACATACACTCACACTCACTATCAAAGTATATAAGTGGTGTACATAATGTAAACGAGGGTTATTTTTATTTTATTTTTAGTTGTAAGTTTTACGAGAAATTTCTTCTCGATACTAATTATATTTATTTGTAATCCTTGTATCGATTTTAGTATTCACTATTTTTTTCTGGTTCAATTTGATGAAATCCCTGAATCCAGATTTCTTATTATTCTTATAGTAATTTTCGTTCGCCTTGAGAAAGGGGTTGTGGAGGTAAAGAAAGGCAATCTTAGGAAAAAATCGATTGGGAAAAACTATGATGAACTTTATACGAATCGAGTGTAAAGTTACTGTACTTTGTTCTTCTTTATCTCCCAGATATTTCTTTGGCATGGCATTCATTTTGTGTAGGCAAGCGAGCGAGCAAGTAAAGCAAGCAGAAATCTGCCGTTTTAGTGGTTAGTCAATCAGTCAGTCAGTCACACAGGCATACCGACCGTCAGTTCAGTCAGTCAGTTAGTCGCTCAAGTCAGTCAATCCGTCAGGCAAACGGAGAGACAGACAGACCAGCAAAAGTTTCGTATCGTTTCATTTTGGGTTGAAAATGTATTATAGCTTGTTGGGTAGATTGAAGCGGCGGAGGTCGGAGAAGCAAGAGGTAGGAAATCGAATGTGGTGTTGTTGTTGCTCTGCTATTTTTTTTTTTTTAAAAGGTAGGTCGTTTTAAATGTATGCGTTAGAATCCAAATACATTCTTAGAAACGTTATGTTCATTAAAATGGCGATTTAGGTTGTTTTCATTGAAATTGATGAGGTTTCTGAGAAACATTACTCGGTTTAGAAGAAGACTCTGAAGTTACTTCTAAGGGAAAACGCAGTTGTGTTTTTAATGAGGAATGGAAAATTCCATTGGTTACGAAATCGAACCAATACATTAACAAATGACCTTTTCGATGATCTGGAATTTTTTTGTTCAACAATTTTATACTTAATTCGATGGGGATTTTATCGATTTTTTTTGTTTCTTCTGAAACTTCAGGGATTATTTGTGGTTTCATGGAAAATAATATTTTTATGTTGCATGGTATTAACATAACTTTTCAAATATTATTTTACGAATTTCTTAAATTTATATTTTTTGCTTCCTTTCTAAAGAGTGTTATCTTCTCAACACTTAAAACAATTTAAAGAAATCTACAATTATTCCTAATTTATTAAGATCTTTGAATCGTGAGTCAGAATTTCATAACAGGAAATAGTTGACGGAGTTCTTTTCAGAATCAAGAGATCACGTCATCAAATACTAACTTTACTTTCTTGAATTTTAAGCTTTTAAAGTAATACTGTTATTAAGTAAGATATGTACGAAGAAGTCAAATCAAAGTTTATCTTAGAGATTGACTTTTAAGTAATCAATTTTGAAAAAATTCTTAATTTTCGACCCTTAACTATCATATTCATAGTTTTCAAACGATTTGAGAGTTTTTTTTACTTTCTAGGAAAATTTTATTTTTAAAATTCAAATTCCTGGGGTAAACATCTCCAAAATTGTGTACGAAATGTTGTGTAATATTTTCCAAGGATTTTAGCATTTCTGACATTTCAATGGTTTTATGATAATCTAAATTTTTGTAGGAGCCATCATATTTGTGTAGAAACATCCTGATGTTGGTTGGCGTAAAAAGCTGACTAGTACAAATCCTCTTTATGTTACTACATCTTTAAGGATTAAGGAAAATGTTCCCATGATTCTGGCAAGATTTTATAAAAACTTGTAAGAAATTGTGGCTTTCAACATTCAACTTTTCGAAAAATTCCTCACATATCCTTACATGAAAACAAAACAAAATTCTTCCAGCCCGAGGATATATATGAAACTTAACAAAATTAAAACAAATGATATCCATACATTTTGAAAATTCTTTAAATTTGTAAAAGCTTAAGAAATGTTTGTTTGGAAAATAAGAACTTCAGGATATTTAATTCTAAAGTGAGATTGTTATCCAACAATATATTTTTTGCAATGGAGTTGAAAACTACTGAAAGAATTTAATCAGTGTTCATAGAATTTTGTTAATACTTTTTTTTAGGGGTGGCTTTTCTAAATGTTATGTATATTTACTCATAATTAATAATAATTTTAATGAAGTTTCTCATACTATACATTAATTGTATGTATCTCAAATTTTCTGGAAATGTTGAAGGTATTATATTCTTATATACTTTTTTCCAAAAAAAAAATAGTTATTCGCAACATTGATTTGATTCTATTTAAGGGTTGGCAATCTATTTTATAAGTATTTTTTCCATCTCAGGTCTTTTGGGCTACGCAGATTGTTTTATTTTGTAAATACTCCAATATTAAAAAAAAAAATTAAAAAACAAAATCTATTTTTTTTTTTTTTTTTTTTTATTTATTTTTTTACTTCGCATATATAATTATATAAAAAAATTAGATTAATTAAATAAAAAAAATGTTTTTTTAAATTATTAAATAAATTCTTTACTTTTTTTATAAATATATAAATATACAAGTCAAATTCAATAAAAGTTACAAAAAAAAGACTGCAAAATAACAAAATATAAACTAAGAACAAAAATTAAATAATTAAATTTAAAAATAAAATATAACTTACTAATAAATCTAACTAAACCTAAAAAAAAAATTCAAATGGAAAGAACATTACGCATTCAAACAAAAACCAACACTAAAAATAATAAATCATAAAAAAATAAATATTTTATAATAAAACACATAATTTTAAAAACTGTATAAGAAAAAACGAAAAACCACAAAAAGAAACTACAAAAATTAAAATAAATAAAAAATTAAATAAATATTAATTTCTACAATAAGATACAACAAAAAATCAAGTAAAACAAATAGAAAATAATAAAAGTGAAGAATCAAATAAAATTAAAAACGCCTATTTAATTTTTTCCTTTATATTTATCTTAGGTTATTGATTAATGTTTTTTTTTTTTTAAATTTAATTTTGTTGTTTTATTTTTGTATTGGTTTGGTTTTGTTTCTTTTTTTTTTCAATGTTTTTTTTAATATATTTTTTGTAGTTTAATACATTTTTGTATTGTAAGCAAAATATTAATAAAATTTAAGGTTCCACAACCTTAAAAATATTTATTTTCTACTACGGATATTAAGCATATATAATAGTTCTTATTCACTTTATTAAGAAGAATTATCAACATATTTCATTGAATGATTTCTTCAAACAACAAAAAAATATATTTTAGTAAAACCAAACAGTAAATATATATAGTATTTTTTGAGAATTACACCTTGAAAAAACTTCTACTTTTGATAAAATGTCCTTCTTTTACTACATTAAAGGATTATCTTAAGCCACCCCTGACACAAGAACAAATCCTGTAAAATAGACATTCTTTAAGCAATTAAAAACTAGAATTTCTCAAAATGTTTACATTTTCTTTAAGTTTTTTATGATTAACTAATGAGTTCCTCGAAACAATAAAGCTAAATTAGAATTGAAATTACATTTTAAAAATCCTACTTTCCTGCATTTTTGACTTGACATTTTTCGAAATTTCGTTTTATCCTCCTTAACATACCAATTTTCCTAACTAGGAATTAAAAAAGTTGATGTTAAGGATCACAGAAAAAGACCACTGTCTAAAAACCACAACAGACATTGATGATATTCCAGACCTAACTAACCTAGTTAAGTGGGTAAACAGGCTCAAGCACCTATAACATTATATAATTTTTATTTATTGTAATTAAACAAAATAATAATTGTACAACATTGTTGTTCAAATATTCTTAGGAATATTTGGAATTAAGAAGTTAGCGTTTTTTATGTTATGGCACTTTTGGTTTTACATTGGCATTGCACTTGTCTTAGGATCAGGAGTCCATATTTTGTATTTAACAATTTTCTATGATCTAAATTTTCCTTTTTATATATTAATATTAATTTCCGATTTTTAAAGAGGAAATCTGGCACATATTTTCACAAATGCAGAAAATCCCAAGGTTATTTTCAAAATCCCATCATAAACTTACGACATTTCACACAAAAATTAAATCCTTGTTTTTTATTATTTTCTAATTAAAGAGATTCACAGTGCATTTATTCGATTTTCAATTAAATATCATAATTATAATAACATTATTCGTTTCCTGAACTTAAAGAAATACTATATTTAATTACAACATTTTTAATAAAAAACACATTTTATTAGGCACCATATTTTAGAGCCTCCGCCTAGAGTAGATTTTTCATATAAGAAAAGCTTCTCAAAAGGGAAATGTTAAAAAACATTTTTTTGTTAATTTAATTTTTTCAAATTCAATTTACCCAATAAAGAAAATTCAAATAAATATTTTCCGAGAGAGAAATTCTCTTCAGTAAACAAACAACAATGGAACGAGAAACATGTCTTAATTTGTGTTCGGGTTTTTTTTAAATATTTTTTTTTTAGATTTTTTACTAATCTCAATTAGTATTTTAAGATTAAAAGAAAAAACAAATAATTAAGTAGCAAAATCCAGAACTTAAACTTATTTATAGCTTCAAAAAAACGATATTTTCGGAGTTGGAAATAATTTCAAGTAAAGATACAAACTGCATTATATTTAATTCAATAACATTTGATTAGAGAGAACGGTTTAGTTAACACTACAATTTAAGATTGTTTTTTTTTTTTTTTTTTTTTTTTTTTTTGCTTCAACGGGTTGATTTTCTTAAAATATGAATTAATGATTCCGTAAACCTTTTGCAACGTAAATTTGAAGGGTTATCCGATTTCAAGTTTGATACTGCGTTTTAAATGTACTACTGAGGCACTCAAACCCCCATCAATACTTTTTGGAATTTCTGTATGCAGTGGCGTAGGGAGGCGAAAAACAATAAAATAACCTATAAAAATTGGCATTTTAGTACATAACTTCTTTATCTAGAATCATGTAGGGTTGTGTGATACATTATTTTGAAGGTACCTATAAGACCTACAAACCTCCATCAAAATTTTAGAAATACATGGGCGTAAGAAAGGGGCAATTAAAGACAAATGTATTTTTATGGATTTTACGATTCCTAGTATGATTATTATATTAGTCGAAGTGAGGATGGGGCCAGAGACTGTGAGTTGGGTAATTGTATAATTTATTTTATAAAAAAAAGAACCCTAGTGCTACTAAGGAACGTAGTTCTACTGCACCGCTTCATAATGTTTTTTTAATTTCAAATACCCTTATGTACTCGCTTGGTCCATCTGTCTGCCGTAAAGCTTTAGCAACTCAAACGTTTTCCGATATAGACATGTGATACCTCGTTTTAAAGGTCTATCTGACTACTACAAACTACCATTAACAGAATTTTTATTGATTGATGGAGCTAGCGCTTAAATTCTGGAAGCTTCCATTTTAAGTATTTTTTAAGTACTTTTAAATTTTAGTCAAAAATATCTTATCAAATTTTCAAGTTTGTTACCGCGTCTTAAAGGTACTGATTAGATCTTCGAACCCCTATCATTACTTTCTGGAATTTCTGAATGCAGTGGCGTAGGAGGCGAAACAACGGAAAATGGGTATATAAATTTGTAATTTTAGTCCATAACTTCGTTATCTCGAATCATGTAGGGTCTTGTGTGATACATAATTTTGAAGATACCAATAATGCCCCCATAAAAATGTTGGAAATACATGGAAGTAGGAAAGGGGCAATAAATCAAAATTTGGATAACTTCGTTATCTCGAATCATATAGAGTCGTGTGATACATCATCACAATTTTGGAAATACACTGTCGTAGGAAAGGAAAGAGGATAGGACCAAATGCTGTGAGTTGGGCAATTGTAGAATTCATTTTATGAAGAAAAAAACACTAGTGCTACTACGGAACGTAGTTCTACTGCACCGCTTCATTCAAAGTTTAACGGCAAGAAAATTATTGGCTTTGAACATGTTCTTAAATATTTTTTCTTGGAATTTTTAGAGTCATATTATTTTGTGTGTATGAACTCCCATCAATTTTACAATGTCCTAGAAATTATTTACAAAATCCTATGACAAATTTTCAAAGTACTTTGCAAGGATTTTTGCTAACAATTCTGGAACACAATCTGGGGAGTGGTTTTTTCTCGTTAATTTCAGTTTTATAGTTCCGAGAAATATCTAAAAATATAAGATATAAGAAATTAAATAAGTTTTTTTTTCTATTTAGGGTTTTGTTAAGGATTTGTTCGTAATATTGCCTGCTAAAAAGTCTTATAGTAAAAGCTAGGGGTAACCGAGTTTATTGGTTTCTAGTGCCTTAAAGAGGTAATGACAAATGATCTTTAATACTGAAGAGGTTATGCGATCTTAAAGTGTCATACCTCTTTTCAAAGAGTCATTTCTTTTAGATTCAAATGGGTATTCTTAGGTAACTTTTGTTGATGAGAAAAATGATGTTTTATATTGTTGTAATAACATTGAGCTAATAAGCGAAGCACACTAAGAAACAAATATTGTTAAAATTTATCAATAATATTGTAATATTCTTCATATTATTCTTGAATTAACGCGGATTAAAATTACAAAAATACTACCATTAACAGAATGTCATGTCAAATAAACTTCGAACTAGTTTTGTGACTCCAAATATAAATATATTAATGGTTCCTATAATATTATGAGAAGTCAAACGGAGTAGGAAAAGTAGTTATAGATGCATATTCTTAGATTTTTATAAAAACTCATTTTAAAGAAAGTATTGTAAATTATATGAAGTGAAGTATTGAAAATATTTATTGTTTGAGCAATAAATTCGGATTGTTTCGTTGTCATACAAAACAAAGGAGACAAAAAAGAAATACTTTCGAGAAAGGACAAAGCTAAAGATACTTCCTTTAAAAATTAATATTTATTTCCATTGTTATCTTTTACCGTCATTTAATATGCAATTACATTAAACTTAATTTCATAAAAGTTTTCAGAATTTCTTCTTTATACTTCTTTTTGACGAACACATTCCAATGATCAATAAAAGAAAAATCTTAAGAACAACCCTTTTAAATTATTCAGGTTTTCTATTTTTAGTCACGCATAGTCTTGAATACATGTCTATTACAAATGTCGTTATCATTTGCTTGATTGGTCGTTATCTAATAAGTAAAATTCATTAGATAATAATCCCAATATCTTATCAACTCTAAAGGTTTTTCATTTTGCATTTATTTTTTGATCAGCTTTTTGGGAAAATGTTTCTTTTGCTAATTCTGGATTATGAAAATATTCACTTTTTGAATTTAAGAAACTTTTTTAAGGAAGACCTTCCATGTCTTAAAGAAAACTTGTATTCGTTAAGAACTTTTCTCAGGACTAAAGTCTTGAACATGTTGACGCTAAAAATACTCATTCCTCGAGTAAAAGCGATAATGAGGTCATTAAGTGCAGGGTGATTTGTCAGTCAACTGATTTTATGATTCATCAATCTTCATGATCTATGAAATTGAATTACCATCCCCAAGGATATTAACCCACATCCTCTCAAAAAGCCAGTCACTAACCACAAATTTTTGATCTGTGATGGTTGGTCGTCGAGAACCAGAGAAGCCGGTAGAAGCCAAAAGCAAGAGTCGTCATCCATCGGCCCAACAACAATACAACCAACCAGAAAAAAACCCAAACCATTTTCATTATTTTCTCAACTCAACTCAATTCAACATGAAATGAACAGAACGACGATGACGACGACGACGAACCAACCAACAGACAGACAGAACAACACACCAACCAACCAACCAACGTACTACGTCCTGCATGTCTGCCTGCCTTCCTCTGCTGCCTGCCTGTGCTTTGGCTTTCGATTCAATACTTTTCAGTAAGGTTTGAATTCTCTGCCGTGACTGACGTTCTTTTCGGATTTGTCGGGTGTGTTTTTGTTGTATTATTTTTTTTTTTTTAGTGTTTCCTTCTCTCTCTTTTGCTGTCTTCTTCTCAACTTGAACGAAAAATGTTATAAAAAAAATGTTTTACAAAAAAAGATTTTCCAAATTACAATTCAAAGAAAAAGATTTGGTGGGAAAAAGTTCTTGGAAAATTGTTTAAAGTGAAATGGTTGAAAGTTGTTTAGTTAGTGAAGTTCAAAGAAAGAATAACCAGTGAACAAAGTTCAGGAACGATGAGCCAGCATGCTGCATTACTTAGGTTTTTTTTTTCTGTTTTGCCCACTCATACTGTGACAGTGGGTCGGGTCTCCTCTATATGTACACCGGCGGGGTTCAGGAGTATTTGTGTGATTTTTTCATTATAATCTATCTCAGAAAATTTATAACAAAAATATAATTTCTGTTATAAAATCGGCGGGAAAGAAGAAGAGGGTGGTTGTTTGGGTATTTGGTTATTTCGTTTGTTCCCTCGTTTTCATCTGTTTCTGAAGGTAGATAGTTAATCTATCAGATGTGTTTTGATTTCGATTGACATACAGCAGATGTTTTTTTCTCTTTCGACTTGTCTTGGTCCACGTTTTCTTTCTAATCGCTATGTAATCAGTTTCATTCACTTAGTTCATTGAACTAAGACGACTGACTGGCTTCTTACCAAGAAACAAACTATATCATCATCATCGTAAGAAGACTAAGTTGGGTGAATAGATATAGATAGAATAGAAGAACTTCCCTTCCCTCCACTCGGTATACCCTTAGGAAGCGTTATCGATTTTATTTTATGTGAATGTAGTTCAGGAGGGGGTTGCTTGGGTATTTCATTGGAAAGATGGATGAAGTGAAACAGAGTATTCTGTACTCCTTCCTTGAAGATGTTTGGTTTCATCCTTTGTCTAGTGGAGTCTCTACCATGTCATTCCCTCTCCAGGTCAATCAATATAGAGGCGGTCATCAACCTCACTTAATTTAAAAAGTAGTACCAATAACCGCACAAAATATGTGCTTTGTGCCACCGAAAAAAAAAACACTATGTATAACACCGATTACCCTCTATCAATCAACCAACCAACCCATACCATCCCTTATATACTTTTGCTACAGTAGTAACTCCATCCCATCCCAACCATCGAACACATTATGTACTGCCCCAGCCCCATTAGAGTAGTTCAAAACCATAGCTTGCTGCCTAGCCGCCGAGAATGAAAGGCCGCAAGCCGACTAACAACTCACTTCCTGCTCAGTCTCATTCAGATGTGAAGATAGCTTGTTCTCACAGTAGCGTGTTAGCGCATGACGCCACCATCGGGTTTCGCTTCACTTTTCTTCCCAGATTCAGTTCCTTTCCTGGGATCATCTTCTGTTGGAATCTCTGACATTGAAGACATTCAGACCACATGAATTTCCCTCCAAATTTACCACATTTTAGTGTTTTATTTGTTTTCTTGTTTTGTTAGGGAAGAGTATGAATGGATGATACATTTTCACCTGTGTTTAGATTGCGAGTCCAAGAGATTTTGTGCTCTTTTAAGAGAATATTTAAGAGAACTGAATGGTTAAGGGAAGGTGTTGCTTGACAGGATTCTTTTCGAGTTTCTTGAAAGGCATGGTTTGGATTAAATGTAGTCAGAAAAAGAAAAACCTGATTTCTAGAAGTTCTAGCGTGGTTGACAAACTAGTATTATGTAATCTAAGCGTTTTTGCTTCAAAGTTTCGCTTCTTTAACAAACTATTTTGATTAAGTTGTCAAGGTTGATTTTTTGTTTCTTGTCGTTGGCATTTTAGTGCTATGTCCTTGACCTTTTTTGTTGGAGATTAAATGTTTTGGTTTAAGATAAAGTTGGATATTTTGGAAATTGCTGTTGTTTTTTTTGAGGATATTTTAATATTAATTTTGAAATTAATTGATTGATGGAGGATTTAAAAAAATGTAAAATTGATTTTTAAGAAGATTTTATGGCATTTTGTTCTGTTTGTTTGTTTTCGAATATATTATACAAATGTCAACAGCAAATTAATTTCAATATTTTCTCAAAATGTATTTATTGTAATGGAATAATCCAAAATCATAAAGTTTTTTAGACTTAAATTTAAGAACTTTTAATTCTAATCCAATTTAAAAAAAAACTAAAATAGTTTTTTTTTAATACAATTAAAATTTTAGATTTTTTCTTAAATTTAAAAACTTTAAATAAAATAGTTTCCCTCAATTTAATTTCGAATATATTCAACAAAAATAATTTCAATATTTTCTCAAAATCTATTTATTGTAACGAGATAATCCAAAATCATCCACTTTTTTAGACTTAGATTTAAGAACTTTTAATTCTAATTCAATTAAAAAAAAAAAAACTAAAATAGTTTTTTTAATACAATTAAAATTTTAGATTTTTTCTTAAATTTAAAAACTTTAAATAAAATAGTTTCCCTCAATTTAATTTCGAATATATTCAACAAAAATAATTTCAATATTTTCTCAAAATCTATTTATTGTAACGAGATAATCCAAAATCATCCACTTTTTTAGACTTAGATTTAAGAACTTTTAATTCTAATTCAATTAAAAAAAAAACTAAAATAGTTTTTTTTTTATACTAAAATAGTTTTTTTTTAATACAATTAAAATTTTAGATTTTTTCTTAAATTTAAAAACTTTAAATAAAATAGTTTCCCTCAATTTAATTTCGAATATATTCAACAAAAATAATTTCAATATTTTCTCAAAATCTATTTATTGTAACGAGATAATCCAAAATCATCCACTTTTTTAGACTTAGATTTAAGAACTTTTAATTCTAATTCAATTAAAAAAAAAAAAACTAAAATAGTTTTTTTAATACAATTAAAATTTTAGATTTTTTCTTAAATTTAAAAACTTTAAATAAAATAGTTTCCTTCAATTTAATTTCGAATATATTCAACAAATTTCAAAAGCAAAATAATTTCAATATTTTCTTAAAGCCTCTTAATTGAGATAATCCAAAATCATAACCTTTTTAGATATAAATTTAAGAACTTTAAATTCTAATCCAATTTTAAAAAAACTAAAATAGTTTTTTTTTAATACAATTAAAATTTTAGATTTTTTCTTAAATTTAAAAACTTTAAATAAAATAGTTTCCCTCAATTTAATTTCGAATATATTCAACAAATTTCAAAAGCAAAATAATTTCAATATTTTCTTAAAACCTATTAATTGAGATAATCCAAAATCATAACCTTTTTAGATATAAATTTAAAAACTCTAATTATTTTTTTTTTTTAAACTTAAATAGTTAATTTTTTTTTTAAATTTTTGAAACTCTTAAATTTACAATTTGAATTTTATATTCTTTTTAAAATTGCAAGACTTTTAATAAACTAATTTTGAAAAACTATTCTTAAAATAATAAATTTACAATTTTTTTCATAAACTCTTTTCGAGGGGTAAAACACAATGATTTTTAAGGGTGAAATATGGGACATCATTTTAAGAAATCCTTCAAAATACCTGACAATTACAAAATCCAAAAATTATTTACTAATAGTAAAAGTGAGCTTAAAGATTCCCAAGCCCTTTTACAAAATCCCTAAAAAAGATTTTAAAGTATTAGGTTTAATTAAAAATAATAGTATTAGATTTTTAAGAATCCAGGCTTTAAACTTTTTTATATTTATAAAAAAGGAGAGATTTGCCAAGTTGAAAATACTTTGAATTCAATACATATAAAAATAAAACAAATAAAATTAAAATATAAGATATCATTTACACAAAACAATTAAGTTTTTTTCCTCCAAAAACTCACAAAATATGAATTAATAATAAAGAATAAAATAAAATATATTATCACCATTTAATGTATTTGAAATTTTATTGTATAGGAACAAGTTAAATCGGTTTTAATTAACACAATTATTAAAACGCAATTTAAGATTTGATTGTTTTCCATTTTTTTAAATATTAGAATAAACAAATGGTGTTATAAATATCTCGAAAATATTTGCCAATCCCTGTTTTTTTTTAAACATTATTTATGGAATCCCTTAATTTTTACAAAATCTCTTCGAAGGATTTAGGTTTTTAATAAATTGTTGGTAGTGTTTGACCTTCAACTATGTTTTAAAGAATTTAAACAACAACAAAATATGAGAAACAATTTTCAAAAACACGAATATATTCCAATTATTCGAAAAACTCTTAATTCCAGAACCTTTTAAGAGCTTAACAAAAAAAAAATTACTTAAAAGGGTATTATTTCTTGATTCCCAAAATTATAACAAGATCCTTTCAAAATCCTCAGAATTTTAATAAAATAAACAAAATCAAGAGATTGGTCCGAAGGTGTTATGTTACTTAAGAAAGAGATTACTTAGAGCTTTAAATATGTTGAAGATTTTAATGTTGTATTATAAGAGCTAGAATCTTCATTTTTGCTTGGTTGATACTGCGTTTTTATCCAGCTTTTTCTGAAACTACACAGCTTTGAGAAAAAGGTTCAAAAAAATGTCATTATTATTATTTTGTTTTAAAGCAAAAAATTATATTCTATTATTAGATTTATTATTATTAGAATTAGAGGACATAACTGGGTCCCTATATAAAGGGTCACTAGTTTCCGATTTACCTGATACTTCAATATCATATTCTTCTATTCCGCCGTTTAAATCTATATTTAGCGCTTCGTTTTTGTCCGATCCTCTAAGCTTATATGTTCAAATTAATTTAATCTCTGATATCTGTGAAGCAGGTATCATTCTCTATGGTGTCAAGTTAATAATTCTTTATTCAGCTTCAGCCTACATTAAACTAATGACTTCATAAATTACACTTCATATAATCATAACATAAATTAAGATAAATATTTTCATAATTGTTGTTAAATAATTCAATAATTTCATTACAAGGTTCAATTTTGAAATAATTATTGTTGGTCCTAATGTCATATTTTAATAGAGTATAATTTCTTAGTGTGACAATAATTTTAAAATACAAAGAAAAGTTATACTTTACACATTTCTTCCAAAGTTCAAAGTAGACAATTTTAATAAATTAAGACGATTTTCATGCTTATGATGTTGGGAGAGGATCCTCCCATGGGAAATTTTTCTGAATTGATTATAATCTCTCAACATGAGTTATATATTGAGGGCTCGAAATCATACAACAACATTCCATTTTTTGTGTTATTAGAGAACAGTGTAGTGTTTGAACAAATTTGAATTATAGTGTCATGTGCATCAAGACACCGAGAGCATCTCCAATTTTAGACAACTTTAGCAAATGATGATCATAGTCATAAATAATCACGGATTTTTGTTTCCATCAAATATTATTATTTTGCATATTTAGTTGCATATTACACAAATCGCAAATAGTATTTAAGTCATTCTGTAAGCGCTCACAATCTTCAAGACATCTCACAGCTTTATAAATCTTGCAAGTGTCTTTATATAATAAGATACTCGAATATGTCATTTTGTCATAGAGGTCAATGAATAAAAGGAATCATTTACATACTTTTCCATACGGAATTTCTGCGTATTTTAAAAAGTAGAAAAGTTCCAGATTGAACTACTTTACTAGAGAAAACAGTCTAGAAAATAGCTTTATTTTTATTGAATTAAAATTTTAAAAAAAATCTGTGAAGATCTTTTGCTAGGTAGAATTCTGTACACATTAATTGTTGTAATATATTAACTTAAGAACATCCATTCACTTATATTCAAGAATTCCAGCAAATGTTAAAAACATTTTGATATTGATGGGAAATAACAAATTTATATTGAGTAAGCTTGTTCCTGAATACCTACCATCTTTGGAACAGTCTGTTTACAGTACTTTGGAGGATTTAGGTGTTCCCACTGAAGATCAACTTGGGAGGTTTTCTAGTTTTTCTTTTAATTTGATATCCAATCATGGCAATCTGCTTGGTTTTATACTAAAAGACTGATGTCTTTTGTTATAAATCCTGGGCCTAAAATAACTGAAATACCTGGAAGTCAAAAACCTAAGGACATTCAAATATTCTCTGAAACAATCATCTAATTCTCTAAATTCTTATGACGCCAATGGCATGCTTTGTCAACAGATCCAAACTATTAATTCCTACCAGAGAATTATAATCAATTGAATCCATTTTGAACGACTTCGATGTAACTAATTTTATGTGTGGATATAAATCAGATGCAGGTTGTATCCTGGGGGTGTTCCTTACACTGTGTCAATTTCCCACTAAATTAAACTTCCTGATAATTGTTCATTTTTTTAGTGTGAGGTATATTCGGTTCTAATGTCAAAAAAAGCATATCCTTAGTCTTAGACAAAATATTAGATATGAAAACTTTCGGAATATCAAATTTTCTACTGAAACGAAACACCCTACCAGAGCAAGAAAAAACATCAAAGAGCTTTCTCAATGCAAGTATTACTAACAGGGTGCTTCGGCTGAAGTGGAAAACCTCAGATTCCGAAAGTTTGCATATCTATTGTTTGTCTATGGTCTTACACTTTAAAAATAAACTAAGTGTGCAATCAAATCTACTAATAATCTTACTCTCACAACAATATCGATCGAGGTAAAGACAACGCTGCCTTCCTAGCTAGACAAGGTATCAATCAGCATATATTCTGGATCACCAAAATCAGTATTCCCGTATGAGTTACGAATACAAAAAACGGGAGGACAGATGGGGCAAGAACTTTAACTCTAATGTTTCCAAGTCTATATATCCTAAAATTAATAATAATACATATATTTTATATGTTATGGAAAACATGGCTTAAGATTACGATTACCTCTCAGAGGTCCTCAATTCCTGCATTTTTCAAAAATCATGAATTTTTTTTCACCATTTTAATAAATCCTGAAAAATTACAAAATCCCAATTTTATTTACGAAATCCGTCATTTCTTTGAAAATCTTTAGTTTCCAGCGAAATATCTCCATATTATTATTTTATATTCTTCTTTGATTAGATACAATTATTATTAAGACAATTATAGATGACATTTTCATTGCGTATTTTTTTAGATTTTTTTTAAACATTTAATTTTAAATTCACAATATTTGTGATCCATTAAAATAAGTAGAATTATTAATAAGTTTAAATTTGCTATAACAAATCAACAAAAACCAAAACAAAACATTGAATTGAAACTTTGAGTTGTTATTGTTGAATAAACAAAGTATTGGTAACTTATTTCTTTTGTTTGTAAACATTTATTGTTGGATTCGCACGGATAAACTTTATTCAAAGTTTCATATTTGGTTTCTGCATCTTTTTAATACAATGCTGTTTTTGATAGAGATAATTTTGTTACATGAAATATTGAATTAAAAATATCACAGTTAACTTCTGTACCAATTGTTTGTTCTTCTGATCTTTGTCTTTTACTTTGTTAAATGCCAAAGTTATTTATTTAAATATCCTAAATTTTTGAAAGCCACTAACAAATATTGAAAACTGAAAACCGTCCAACTATACGTTGTTGAAAGTTAGTTTGAAATTTCATTTGCAACTTTTTTTTTCCATTTTACTGATTTGTTCTTAAATGTAACTTTTTAAGATGTTGAATTTTCAGCTCGAAGATTCAGCATCTTTTCATATGCTTTCTGTTTTCAACTTATTATTATATTATTAAATCTGGCACACAATTCTGGGGAGTCGTTAGCCCCCGATCTAGGTAGGATCAATAAGGATGTTAAAGGCAAAAGGTTTATTAAATACTGGCATTACAAAGAGAAAGATTGCAAGTCAAAATTAATGAAAGAAGAAATAAAGATTGAGCTATTTTAAATAATTAATGAAGTGCCTCTTACTGCATGTTTCAATATTTAATCCTAGATTTGTTTGGTTAATCTTCACAATGAATGATTGTATTTTTTTTCATTTTCAAGTTCTCAAAAAAAATATACATTTGCACTTTAAAATTCCTACGTAGGAATTAAAAAATATCGCTGAATAACCTGCTCTTTGTGAAACTTCAGCGAATGAGTTTCTTCTTTCACTTTTGTCCTGCTCTTAAAAATCTACAAGTTTTGTTGGGTTGTAGATTTATCAAGACTCTGAATCTAATTCATCTGATCTGATTCTGAAAGAAATTGTTCTTAAGTCCGAATTTAGCTTTTTAATCATCACTGTNATAACCTGCTCTTTGTGAAACTTCAGCGAATGAGTTTCTTCTTTCACTTTTGTCCTGCTCTTAAAAATCTACAAGTTTTGTTGGGTTGTAGATTTATCAAGACTCTGAATCTAATTCATCTGATCTGATTCTGAAAGAAATTGTTCTTAAGTCCGAATTTAGCTTTTTAATCATCACTGTTATAGCTCATCAGACTCTATTCAGAGGAAGAGATAAACTAAAGACAGATAATAAATATATAAGACAATTTTGAAAAAAAAAAAAAAAACTCCCATAAAAAAAAACTTTGTTTTACA
>JXPG01021044.1:12048-28624 GCA_001015175.1 Megaselia abdita
CTCTAAGAGATCTCAATATTCAAGTGGCGATCCTGCCTGGAGCACAATTTAAGTTTAGAAAAATATTAAATTCTTCAATTATAATTGGCTCTTGTAATTTACAATTATAATGCAATTTAGAACAAAATATTAATTTTTTCAATTGTAATTGGTTCTGGCAATTTACAATTATAATGTTAGAATTAATGTTCTATATTTTAAATTCTAGAATTATTTACTTTGGGTTAAACAGTTTATTTTTAATGGACCTCCAAGAGATATCAATCCTCAAGTGGCGATCCTGCCTGGAGCACAATTTTAATTTAGATAAATAATTAAATTCTTCAATTGTAATTGGCTCTGGTAATTTACAATTATAATGCTAGAATTTATGTTCTATATTCTACAATTATTTATTTTGGGTTAAACATTTCATTTATCTAAGAGATCTCAATATTCAAGTGGCGATCCTGCCTGGAGCACAATTTTAATTTAGATAAATAATTAAATTCTTCAATTGTAATTGGCTCTGGCAATTTACAATTATAATGCTAGAATTTATGTTCTATATTTTAAATTCTACAATTATTTATTTTTGCGGTTAAACAGTTCATTTTTAAATTAACCTCTAAGAGATCTCAATCCTCAAGTGGCGATCCTACCTGGAGCACAATTTTAATTTAGATAAAATATTAAATTTTTCAATTGTAATTTTCTCTGGCAATTTACAATTATAATGTTAGAATTTGTGTTCTATATTTTAAATTCTACAATTATTTATTTTGGGTTAAGCAGTTAATTTTTAATGGAAATTTAATGGAAAAATCTAGTAAGGAACAATCACCTGTTAATCAGCTAAATCAAAAATTAAAGCTAGTTGATTTCAAATTAAAAAAAAACTTCAAAAACGAACAACAGTTATTTCCAAGTGTTCTTGATACAGAAGGATAACAGTTGTACAACAAAAAATTGTATATTGCAAGAGCTATGTGTTATGGTTTTCGAGATAAAATTGAAGGATTAAATTTGTCTGTTAGCAAATACAATAAGTTGTTTAACTATTCTCTGTTGTATATATGGTGAATATAATATAGTTAAGGAGAAGAAGAAAAGTTTTCTAATTGTTTGGATAACGTTTCGTAAACCCACACTCGACGTCTTCAGCTCCTTTCATTTGCATTTATTAGCAGAGAAATATAAAAAAGCCACAATAAAATTGTGGAAAAACAATTATTCCTCTCTTTCTCTACGTAAGAATAAAAAAATGAGTAGAGCATAATTAAAATATACAGAATTCGTTATGTAGGGTATTTTCTGTATAGAAGAAGAGTATTCGTAATTAAAACAAGGAGCAGCGTTTTCAAATGTTCCCTGAAGAAACATATTTTTTTTCGGATGCTGAAGGTCTTTAAATGGAAATATTTTATAGTATATACTGAAAGTGTTTAATTAAACACATATTAAACATGAAAAAATACATATTCCATGTATTTAAAGCTTAATGTCTCGAAAATCTTAAGATTTCAAAGAAAATGGTAATTACGAAATCTACAGTATTCGTAATTAAAGAGAATGGTTTTATGTCTGTGGTTTCATTCAAACTTGATATCCGACATTGCATTTTATATATAGAAAATTATCCCCTGAAGGAACACAATTTTAATTTATTGGTGGTATAAGTTCTTTTCTACTTCTCAACCAATGTTTTATACATGTGTCTAAGTAGTTACGTGTGGGACTGACTGTGGCTGCGTTTTTTTCCTTCTATACGTTTTTCGTTAAGTATTGCAGCCATATAATAAAAATAAACAGTCAACGCGCCAAGATAACCGCTGACAATTTAAATAGTCCGGTAGCAAGCTCTATATTGAGCAGTTAAAGTTGTCTTGTCCATATATAAAACAAGTATTTATTTTTAGTTTTTTAGTGTACTTTTTTCTGTGTTGTTGTTGGCTTTTTTTGTTACATGCCTTTAAATGGTTTAAATTTATGGTGGAACAACCAGCCTTAAAAGATTTATTACGTTTGCTATTTGCCTCTCAACATACTTTATGTTTAACAATTTTTTTTTTGTTCTCCTCTCACTCTTTCATGGTATATAAGAGGTGGTACTTGAGGCACAACTTTGTTACTTGGGGGTAATGTAAGTAACGGTTCGTTTTGTACTCTGTGACATTTTATTGTTTTTAATGGATTTAGAAGGAAGTTTGCTTTTCAAGGAAACAGATGGTGTGTTGGGTTTTTGAATTCTGTCGTGTCCGAAAAACAACAACTGACATTGATGAGATCAGAACCTTAGCAAAGACGTTACAAAATATCTTCAATAAATAATACGATATATTCCTAGGAGGAAAAAAATCGCTAAGTTTAGTTGGCGATCCTGCCAGGAGGATTAGAACCGAGAAATACAGAGCTATGAGAAAAGCAGAGCTATGACAATAGCTCTTTAAATGAAATAAAATCGTTCAGTTTTTAAATATTAAAATGTTGTTATTCAAAATAGATTTTTCAAGTTTATGTTCTTTTAATTTAAGATTTTTAGGTTTAAACTTCAATCTCTTCTTTTTTGATTTTAAAGTAGTTTCGATGTGTTTGTATTATTGAAAAATTAAATTTGAGAGAAATCTTTGAAATTTCTTTGAAAATGAGCAAAATTTCTTTAAAATTTAGAGAAATTCCTTTAAAATTTAGGTACATTTGGAAAAATCTTTTTAACATTGAAAGACATTTTTTTGAAATTTAGAGAAATTTCTTTAAAATGAGAGAAATGAGATAGAAATCTTTTTAACATTTAAAGAAATTTGTTTAACATTGAGAGAACAAATTTTGATATTGAAAGAAATTTCTATAAAATTGAGAGAAAACTTTTTAATATTGAAAGAAATTTATTTCAAATTTAGAGAACACTTTTTAACATTGAAAGAAATTTCTAAAAAGTTTAGAGAAAATTGTATAAAATTGAACAAAATTACAATTTCTGTTAAATAGAGAGACATCTTTTTAACATTAAAAGAAATGTCTTCAAAATAGACAGACATCTTTTTAACGTTAAAAGAAATTTCTTTAAAATTGGGTGAAATTTATTTAACATTCGGAGACATTTATTTAAAACTCAGAGAAATTGCTTTAAAATTCAGAGACATTACTTTAAAATTTAGAGCTATTTCAAGAAATTTAAAGGATTTCTGAGAAATTTCTTTAAAATTGAGTCAAATTACTTTAAAATTTAGAACAATTTCTTTTAAATAGGGAAAAATCTTTTTAACACAAAAAATTGTAAGTTTATTCGGCAAAAAAGGTCTTGGTTTTTAACAGGTTTTCAAATATTTTTTCTTTGAATTGTATGAAAGACATTTCTTTAAAATTGGGAGAAATCTATTTAGAAATCTATTTTAAATAGAGAGAAATTTTTTTAACGTTAAAAGAACTTTCCTTAAATTGGAAGAAATTTAGTTAACATTAAAAGAAATTTCTTTATAATTCAGAGAAATCGCTTTAAAATTAAAAAAAATAAGATAAATGTCTTTGAAATTGAGGGAAATTACTTTACAATATAGAGAAATTTGTTAAAAATTGAAAGAAAATTGTTAAAAATTGAAAGAAATTTGTCTAAAATTGAAAGAAATGTGTTAAAAATGGAAAGAAATTTTTCTAAAATTTAAAGAAATTTGTTTAAAATTTAGAGAAATTACTTTAAAATTTAGATAAATTAAATTAATATTTAGAGAGATTACTTTAAAATTTAGATACATTTCTTTAAAATTCAGAGAAATATTTTTAACATTAAAAGAGATTACTTTAAAATTTAAAGAATGCTTTTTAACAATGAAAAAAAAAATCTATTTTATAGATTATTAGATTATTATTAGATTAGAGAAATTTCTTTAAAATTGGGAGACATTTTTTTAACATTGAAAGAATTCTTTAAAATTGATCCAAATTACTTTAAAATTTAGAACAATTTCTTTTAAACACACAAAATTTTAAGTTTATTCGGCAAAAAAAGTCTTGGTTTTTGACAGGTTCTCAAATATGTTTTCTTTGAATTTTTCAGTGTGAACATTGAAAGAAATTTCTTTAAAATTGGGAGAAATCTATTTAACATTGAAATAAATTTCTTAAAGTTTAGGACAATTTCTTTTAAATAGAGAGAAATCTTTTTAACATTGAAAGAAATTTCTTTAACATTGAGATAATTTACTTTAAAATGTTGAGAAATTTCCTTAAAATTGCCAGAAATTACTTTACAATTTGGAGAAATTTCTCATAAATAGAGAGAAATTTGTTTAAAATTGAGAGAAATCTTTTTAAAATTGAAAGAAATGGGTTTAAACTTGAGAGAACATTTTTTAACATTGAAAGATTATTTTTACAACTGAGCTAAACTAATTTAAAAATTAGAGAAATTACTTTAAAATTTAGAGATATTTCTTAAAGTTTGAGGGAAATGTGTTTAATATTGACAGAAATCTTTTTAACAATGAAAGAAATGGGTTTAAAATTGAGAGAACATTTTTTAACATTGAAAGATTATTTTTAAAATTTAGAGACATTTTAACATTAGTGAAAATAATAATTTTGTTTATATATTTTGTGCATCTATGTTAAGGATATGGGTTCAATTTCTCGAGTGGCGATCCTGCCAGGAGCACAATTTAAATTTATAAACAACAAAAATTCTTCAATTATAATTGTTAAGTCAGTATTGTCGATTCCTCGAATGGCGATCCTGCCAGGAGAATTTTAATTTTGCAAAATGTTAAATTCTTCAATTAAATTTGGCGCGCTTTTCAAATTTATGTTCTATATTTTGAATTCTACAATTATTTATTTTTGATGAGATTTATTAGTTGACCTCTAAGTGACAATTTTAATTTTAAATAATTGACGTTGGTTTTTAATGTTAGATTTTATGTTCTATATTTTATGATCTCAATTATTTTTGCTAATATTCAAAGATCACCTAAATCACAACAAAAAATGAAGTCATACCAAGAATGTTGTTAAATCCAAATCTTTTAGTTTAAAAAAACAGCCATTGGTAAAATACGCGTAAAAAAACGTAATCAATCAAAAACAAGTTGATGAAGAACCTCATTCCTATAATGCAGCAAAAACTGCAGAAAAACCATATATCAATATATGCAATTTTATTTCAATAGCGTTCATTAGGCTCCGATGTATAACTACTCTGTTGCTACTACTGTACAGTATATATAAGTAAATGCTCTCGTTCCACTGTAAACTACTACTATATGTTGACGACGACGACGATGATGTCGACCGTTTGTTGTTGTTGGTTGGTTACAAATGTAATTATTTTAAAATATATTTGGTTTTAAAATGTAATAAAATACTTTAGGAGGACATTGCAGTATAAGACGATGACAATTTTAATTGCATTTGAATTCTTTATACGTTGAATTTAATTTATTGCGAAAATGTAATTAAAATGCTGCTGGTTGATATTTTTTTTCTGCTGTTTTCTCTCTGCAATCCATCCATCCATCCAATGATGTTTGATGGATACCTTTTTTGGATGGAATTTTTTTAGTTCTTTCTATATACGGTTGGTAGTTTTTTTTTTTTTATTATCGTGGAATGTCTTCAGGACTTGGAGTTAATGAGGAGATGTTTTATAAAAGAAATCAAGAAAAATACAAGCAAATAATAAGATAAAAATAAAATCAACCTTGGCCTATTATCCCCAAAAACCTTTTATTAAAATGTTACTGTCTAACTAAAAAAAACCTCAATGAAGCAATAAATAACTGCCGAAAATACCAAGCCCCCGCTGACACAAAACAAATTTTTAAATATTTAATAAGCATCGACACCATAATTAACCTAATGGAACCATTTACTCTAGCAAATTACCCCCAACTGAAACGGGTATCTATATAATTACCTATGGCGCAAAAACAGTACTATGCAAAAAAGAAAAACAACCTCACAATTTCCCAGAAGAAATAAAAGCACTTAAAATCAATTTAAACCGATAAAAAACAATTATCCTTCCACCTTCTTTTTTTTTTTGCATCAGAGGAAAAAAATCCTGAAGAAAAGAATTCACAACAAAAAAATCTTGGAACCATCAGAGAAATCTCTTAATTTTAATCCACATTACCATTCCATTAATAATAATAAATTAAAAGTCAGCCATTAAAAATCGGAAAGAATATCAGAATAAATGAATAATGGCCGGTACTAAGATTTATAACCCAACCTACCTTTTCTCACTCACTCACACTCACATTTTTTTCCTCAATTTTCTTTTGATCACTTTTTATGGCTCTCTTCTGGAAGAGAATGGTTGTTTTGGATTTTCGGATACTTGGGAACTACATTTGAGTGGTTTTCGTTCGGTTCTCCTCTCTATTTTCAAAACTACACGCAAAACACACTACCGCTCAATCTACGCACACATTCAAACAAAACGAGCGAATTCGTTTAAATAATGAGTGGTTTTGATGAATAACACAAGCGAATTCATAGATTCCCACTCAAAAAGGGGAAATTCATTACTCATTATTCATTCTTTACGACGCCATATTTGTTGTCATCACGTTTGAGTTATTTCTATAGTCGGTACTTTGAAATGAATAATTGCACGACGGTAGTTGTTTAAAAATTCATTAAAAAATTGATAATTTATGAGAAAGTTTACTGAGATTAGTGAGTTCTGTGACTATTGGATTTTTGGATAGTTTTGAAAGTGTCGTGTATTCGTTTTAGTGAAGATAAATTGTTTGTCAGACGTTTCTTCTTTACGGCGCATTATCAGAATCAGAGTGAAATTTATGAATGTGTGCGAACATACCATTATTCATTTGAATCGTTTGTTACTTCATTTTTTCCCAGCTCCTACCAACACAAATCTTTCTTTCTTTTCTCTTCTCTCTGGTCCTGAAATTTTCCATTCTGCTCCTCTTTTCAACATTACTCCTTTCCATCCTTCTCTTCTATCAAAATCTACCACGCTATGCTTCCACGTCTCCAATCTTCATGCAATTTCTCAAATGTGAAACAAAAAATGGAAATCACAGAAAAAATTATTATATGAAATGCAGAGATAATTGCGAATGTTTCTTTGGGAAGAATGAGGGAATTTATAGAGCCCTTATGAACTCCACTGATAACAGTTAATTACGGAATTTCGACAAGGGTGAAGGAACTGATAAGAAAATGATGGTTGTAGATGCGCCAGCGCATGAATTATGGCCATTTGTTTATCGGATTTTTATGTTGTTGTATTCATTTTTTTCTCCACTGCGGATTGCGTAACTATAAATTTTCCTTTCAAAGATCGAAGTTATTTTTTCGAAAGATCTCCTCAAATTTAAATTCGAATGTCAATGGAAATTAATATATTATTAATGTGGGTATAGATGGTGATGATTTTGATTAGTATTTTTGGAGTAGATTACTTTAAAATTTAGATACATTTCTTTAAGATCTAGAGACATTTCTTTAAAATTCAGAGAAATATTTTTAATATTAGAAGAGATTAAAAAAAATCTATAATTCTATAACATTTAGAGAAATTTATTTAAAATTGAAAGAAATTACTTTAAAATTTAGAGAAATCTTTTAAAAAATTAGAACATTTTTTTTTTAAATAAAGAGAAATCTTTTTAACGTTAAAAGAAATTTCTTTAAAATTGGAAGAAATGTAATTAACATTAAAAGAAATTTCTTTAAAATTCAGAGAAATTGCTTTAAAATTTAAAGAAATAAGAGAAATTACTTTACAATTTAGATAAAATTTGTTAAAAATTTAAAGAAATTTGTTTAAAATTTAGAGAAATTACTTTCAAATTATATAAATTTCTTTAAAATTTAGAGAAATTACTTTAAAATTTAGATACATTTCTTTAAGATCTAGATAAATTTCTTTAAAATTCAGAGAAATATTTTTAATATTAGAAGAGATTAAAAAAAATCTATAATTCTATAACATTTAGAGAAATTTATTTAAAATTGAAAGAAATTACTTTAAAATTTAGAGAAATCTTTTAAAAAATTAGAACATTTTTTTTTTAAATAAAGAGAAATCTTTTTAACGTTAAAAGAAATTTCTTTAAAATTGGAAGAAATGTAATTAACATTAAAAGAAATTTCTTTAAAATTCAGAGAAATTGCTTTAAAATTTAAAGAAATAAGAGAAATTACTTTACAATTTAGATAAAATTTGTTAAAAATTTAAAGAAATTTGTTTAAAATTTAGAGAAATTACTTTCAAATTATATAAATTTCTTTAAAATTTAGAGAAATTACTTTAAAATTTAGATACATTTCTTTAAGATCTAGATAAATTTCTTTAAAATTCAGAGAAATATTTTTAATATTAAAAGAGATTAAAAAACTTCAATAACATTTAGAGAAATTTCTTTAAAATGAGCCAAATTACTTTAAAATTTCTTAACATTTAAAGAAATTTGAAAACTTTTTATCATTGAAAGACATTTCTATAACATTTAGAGAAATTTCTTTAAAATTGAAAGAAATTACTTTAAAGTTTAGAGAAATTTTTTAAAAATTTAGAAAATTTTTTTTGTTTCTTAATAGAGAGAAATCTTTTTAACGTTAAAAGAAATTTCTTTAAAATTGGAAGAAATCTTTTTAACGTTAAAGGAAATTTCTTTAAAATTCAGGGAAATTGCTTTAAAATTTAAAGAAATAAGAGAAATGACTTTATAATTTCTTTAAAATTGAGGGAAATTAATTTACAATTTAGAGACATTTGTTAAAAATTTAAAGAAATTTGTTAAAAATTTAAAGAAATTTGTTTAAAATTTAAAGAAATTTGTTTAAATTTTAAAGAAATTTGTTTAAAATTTAGGGAAATTTAGATACATTTCCTTAATATCTAGAGACATTTCTTTAAAATTCAGAGAAATATTTTTAATATTAAAAAAAATTTAAAAAATTCTATAACATTTAGAGAAATTTTTTTTTAACGTTAAAAAGTGTTCTCTCAATTTTAAAAATGTGTTTTGTAGAATTTTTAAAAGATTTCTCTAAATTTTAAAGAAATTTCTCTAAATGTTATAGAAATAGATATAGAATAACATTAAAAAAAATTTCTTTAAACTTCATGGAAATTGCTTTACAATTTAAAGAAATAAGAGAAATTACTTTACAATTTCTTTAAAATTTAAATAAATTTGTTTAAAATTGGAAGAAATTTAATTAACATTAAAAGAAATTGCTTTACAATTTAAAGAAATTTGTTTAACATTTAGATACATTTCTTTAAAATTCAGAGAAATATTTTTAACATAGAAAGAGATTACTTTAAAATTTAGAGAACGCTTTCTAACAATGAAAAAAAAATCTTTAGAGAAATTTCTTTAAAATTGAGCCAAATTACTTTAAAATTTAGAACAATTTCTTTTAAATAGAGAGAAATCTTTTTAACGTTGAAAGAAATTTCTTAAAATTCAGATACATTTCTTTAAAATTGAGTAATTTTTTCATAAATATCTCCTCAAATTGAAATTTAAATGTCAATGGAAATTAATATATTATTAATGTGGGTATAGATGGTGATGATTTTGCTTATTTGATTTGATTTTTGATTTAGTATTTTTGGAGTAGATAATGATAATGTTTGATATGATTTGCTGTCTCTCAAAAATGATGCGGTGCAGTAGAGCTACTTTCCGTAGTAGCACTAGGGTTTTTTTTATAAAATTAACTCTAAAATTGCCCAACACATCTTTGCGATGGTTTATGGGCCTCATTAAACCCTACATACATTCCAGATAACAAAGTTATGCACTAAAATGTCAATTTTGTATAGGCCATTTTACTTTTTTTTCGCTCCCCTACGCCACTGCGTTCAGAAATTACAAAAGTATAGATGGGATGATAGATTTTTGAAGAACTCATGAGTACCTTTAAAACACGATATCAAACTTGAANCTCTAAAATTGCCCAACACATCTTTGCGATGGTTTATGGGCCTCATTAAACCCTACATACATTCCAGATAACAAAGTTATGCACTAAAATGTCAATTTTGTATAGGCCATTTTACTTTTTTTTCGCTCCCCTACGCCACTGCGTTCAGAAATTACAAAAGTATAGATGGGATGATAGATTTTTGAAGAACTCATGAGTACCTTTAAAACACGATATCAAACTTGAAATGGAAGCTTCTAGAATTTAAGCGCTAGCGCCATCTGCTGTTGACTATTCAAAATTCTGTTAACTGCAGTTTGTAGTAGTCAGATTAAAATGAGATATCACATGTCCCCATGTTTAACGGCAGACGGACAGACATACAAAGTTATTAAAAAAAAACCCTAAAAAAATCCCCACGTAATCAATGTATATAAACCACCCATTCCATCCCATTACCAATAAGTGGAATCTAATTTTTCATATCTGCTTTGTTTAATCGATGTTTTCACATAAATTTCGTATTTTGCTGATGGGCTTACATTTTTAGTTGACCGTTGCCGTTAATAGTCATTAGTTTGTTTTTATGAGTTAATTTATAGGGCATAAAGATATTTCTTTCAATTGAATAGCTTTGCGAATTATTTTCGGGTTTATTTAATTCCAAGCCAACAACTACCGGATCTCTATTGACAGAACAAAATTTTGATCTCTTAATAAGTCAATGTCTGTCTGCATGTTCTTTTGTGGCAATTAAGAATTCAACCCATAACCTGCGACACTATCCACATGTTAATTACAGCGCACCACGACAACAATTAAGTATGCAACCATTTCTCAGATAATAATGACATTTAAAGCTATGGAAACAAAACAAAAATTGTAAACGTGATTTTGACATTGAAATTACCAAGTGGCAACAAACAGAACATTATATGTACTTCATCCTCACATTTGTACACTTCACAGATGTGTTAAAACCACGCCTTTTTATTTATTCATATTTTATGATTGAGAAAAACTGTGTCGGAGATTTTGATAAGATTTTCGATTTTCTTATATTTTTAATAATTGATTGGTTTTTATGGGTAAATGTCATATAAGGAATTGGCTGCTGAGAAATAAAGCAACATCAATAGTATTCAAATTTATTCTCGAAATATTGACTATCGAAGAAGACAAGTTTTTTACTCTATAGGATTTCTGTATGGATTGTGTTTGGGTCCTCAGTCTGAAACTACATCTCAACACGATCATCGGAGATTTCCAATGCGTTTTCTGTCCCGGAAAATCCATCACTGATTAGATCTTCACGCTACTACAAAAATTGGAAAAGACCAGAGAATTTAAAATCGATACGCATCACCTTTATATCTGCATCATTAGAGATGAGCTATCCTCTGCATTGATGGAACTGGGCATAAATAAGAGACTCATTCTACTATGTTAGATGAAGCTAGCGAAAAGTGCTTTTAAAACCCCACAAGGTTTCAAACAGGAAGATACACTTTCCTGTGACCTGTTTAATGTAAGCCTGGAAATCATTGTTCGAAGAGCTTACATCAGAACATTCAGCAGCATAACAATCAAGTCCGGTCAATATTGACATCGTCTAAGTAGAAGACCTGAAGGCAAACGTAGAAGACCTGAAGGCAAGCTACAACAACATAAGTAGACTTGCTGAATCAATGGGCTCCGGAGTGAATATCTAAACATCTACAGAACCCATATACCTGTTCTGATATATGAGTCGTGGAATCACAAACTCGACCATTGTGAACGCAAGCCGAGAGAGATGGAAATTCTGTGTAAATTCTGAATCGACGCCAGGGTTTAGGTAATCATCATATGTATGTATTCGTAATTGTGCGATATCATGGTGATATCTTCACATTTGCCCTCGACGAATTTACTATCGAAGTAGACTATGTTTTGACTCTATTCGAGTTGTGTATGAATTATTTTTGGGTCCTGATTTTTTCAATAGATTTTTATCATTCTATTAGAGCGAAAAGTATTTGTATGATATCATAGTAATGTCTTCACTATCCCCGATTTCTTGTCGACCCATTCACTGTCTTAGAAGACTCTATTGAAGCTCCATATGGATTATTTTTGAGTCCTGAGAATGTTCAGCCTATTTTTATCATTTTATTAGAGCTAAAAGTCATTGCGTGATATCATAGTGATATCTTCATATTTGTCTTTGACACATTCACTATCGAAGAGGACTTCCAACTATGTAAGATAAAGTCGATAAAAACAAGCCAAGAATGATTGATTGCTCTTCTGAAAGTCACAATTGACTGAAATCAAACAATAATAACGATATCGTGGAGACCAACTGGAGACTAAAACTGAGACAATGATATATTTTATACTTTACTGTCAATGCCCTAAGTTGTGCGTCATTTGTTAATCTCAATATATCAAAGCTCATTATGAATCAGCTGCTGGGCGCCAATTTCAAAAAACCATACAACATTTTTCTGACATTGAAATAATCAAGTGGCAACAAAACATTACGCTCACATTCATTTCACATGTGTTAAAAGGATCATAAAAACCACGCCTTTTTATTGCTTTCCATTTATCATATCCTAAAGCCTAAAGCAGCAAAAGGCACCTTATTCTTTCTTCCCAAGCACCACAGCAGCAGCACATTCTTCTTAATAATGCCAAAAGGGAAGGAGAATTATTGCTGACACACTTTTCTTCTTCTCCTGGTTCTTTTTTGTAGTAAATTCCTTTTTCGTTGGTCTCTTTGAAAGATTACTACCCCAGCAAAGTCTCTAACTGTAGCCTATATATAATAGTATCTCTCTCTAACTATGGAATGTATTGGAACGAATTAAAAACCAAACCGAAGGTGAATATCCTTTTTTCGTAATCCACATTCAAAAAAAATGTGAAAGAGAAAAGCGAAAGAACAAAAAAAAAATCTCGTTCGGAATGTGCTATTATAGTAGTTTGGTATATGGCTTGTAGTATTCCAGCAGCACTCCCCAATAAAATATAACCCAGAAAAAGGAACACAAGGATATATTAAAAAAGGATGAAATGATTTATTAGAGTGTGTAAAAATGTGGAGCAAAAAGGAAAAATTGGGGGCGAGTTGGTTTTGTAGGAATAAAATGAAACTAGGATAATAATGGCGCTTATACGAGCTGCGGCGGATCAATAAATTGTTGTGGTTGGGAAGAAAGGCAGAAACGATTTACAGAAAAGGAATTAAATCCTTAAAGTGGTGTTTTATTTTCAACTCTATGGATGTTGAGAGTAATGGATCTTTTTTTCTAAAAGACTTTGATTTCCATTTTAAAATCCTTGCAACTTACCTTTAGTAAGAAAGGAAAAAATAAAGGATTTAAAATAAAATCCTTAAAGTTTATATGTTTCTCAGGATACCACGTTCTTTGGTTTAACTGCAAACTCTCTAATGAGTGTTTAATTGGTTTCTAAATGTTTAATTAACTTCCTAACAATTAGTTACGTGCCAGATATTTAATAGAAGGTTGCCTATTTGCCTACCTTCACTACAAAGGACTTTGTTCGTTGGTTGGATTGTAACTCTCCTTCACTTCTGTACAAAAGTTGTTTGTGTTGTATAGAAGAAGAGGGAGAAAGTAATTTCCTGTTAGAATGATGGTGTACTCTGAAGGAAATATACAGTATCCTGTGAGAAAGATACATTTTAATTGTGTGCTGGGAAGGTATACTTTGAATTTGCATGCACTTAAGTGTGATTTAAAGAAAATTAAAAACTATATACCATGAACGACAGGACTCGACAGAGAGGTGTCAGGTTCTAAGGATTCCTTTAAAAGACAGTTTCAGTTCTTAAAAAGAAAAAGTGAATCTGTTTAAAATAAAAACCATACCATATAACTTCAAAATGTTTATGGTTGTCTTCATTATGGAAATAAAAACAAAATAAAATTTAGGCGCCAACGTTTTGATTGTAAAAATGGAAACAAAAGTCTCTTCTGTTTGCAATTTAAAAACTTATTTTATAGACATTTCATGATGGTAATTATACAGGAAATGTTTTAGTGTCATAACCCTTGGATCCACTTATCAGTTTTGTTTTGTGCACTCTCTCATCATATGTTATTGTATTTGGAACTGAATGGAGATGCACGATTTTGAAATTTCCCATCCTTTGAACATACTGACCTAAAAACCATGTTCTTCCCTATTAACAAAATTTCAGTAGTTTCGCGAAAGCCGACGGGAAAGGATAGTCATTTATAATTACTTTATTTTGAATTGCGTGATCAAGGTTCTAACAACCGGTTATCCTTCTGAGAGGTTTTTGTTTCTCTTAATTATTGGGTGTAAATTATGAGTTGTGAACATGGGAATGTCAGATTTAATGGCTGGTCTTCATTAACTTCTTTTTAAGTAAACAACGTTTTTCCGTTTTGTCTAAATAACCTGCTGTAATCTAGGAATCAAAGTCACCAGAGCCAATCCATCAACCCTTAGAACCCCTGGAAAAAATCAATATCCATCTAGCTAGTTATCTAATGGAAAATCAAAATGATTAACTAAAACAGTTTTTCTAGTGGATTGTGTCTAGAGAAAGCGTGCGGTGGGGTGAGAGAAAACACATACAGGAAAATTATATATAATATGAAAGTAGTTTTTTATCATGAGCTAGATCAACCCCCTGGAGTGAATATGTGTAAAAAAAAAAAACAACGAAAATTTAACAACAACAAAAAACGCAAGACAATCATACAAAATGTAATTTACCAAATGGATTTTCATTTAATATAGGAGTATAAAATGGTAATCTATTTAAAACGAAACAAATAAAAATCGATTCAATTCATCCACATTAACATAAGCACATTTAATTTACAATTTTACACATAAATATTTACCTTAATACCTTCTTTTTTATGAGAGGATCTCACTTATCAGTTGGTATGTGATGTGGGAGGACGAAAATCGACTAATTGAAATGGAACTTATAATGGTTTTGAACTGGTTCTTTTGATTTTTATATATTTTTTTTAACGTGAATTAGATGTTGTTTTAATATTTAATTTTTGTTTTATATTTTTTGCAGATTTTTAATTTAAATATTTTTAAAAATTAGTTTTTTGTTTTAGTTTTCAAAAGGAAATATAAAAATAATATTAATGAAATATTAAAAAGAATAATTATAAATTTAAAATAATTTGCTTTTAAATTTTAAAATAATTAAACATTATTTTAAAGTTTGTTTTCATCGAATTTAATTTTTCAAAAAACAATCTCAAAATATACAAATTTGAAGAAACTGTTGAAATTGTAATTTACAAAAAACATTTTAAATATAGATGTTTTAAAATGGTTTTACATTTAAATTATTTAGATAATACAATTGAATATAGAAAACTGTTTCAGAGATATAGCATTGTTTAGAAGCTATCAGAAATGTTTGATTTTAAAATTTTTGTTTAAATTTCTCGTTTAAAAAAAAAATCTAAATTATTTTTATTAATATTTTAAATTAATTTTCAAAATAACTAAATAATTTCTTTGTTAAACCTTTTTTGTTTTTATTTCATCTTAAAACCTGTTTAAATTATTCAGCAACTTTTTAGAATTACTACTTTGAACTGCCTCATTCAAAAATTATATTCATTATAATTAAATTCTAAGAAAACTATTTTTTTAGCAAATTAAAAACGAATACTTTTATTTTACAATTGAAAGTTTATCAAAATATTCACAACTGTTTTAAGAATATTATCTTATTTTTTTAAATTGATTTATTTTTAAAAATTTATAATTTCTTAAGAACTATAACATTCTATTAGCAAAAAACTTTTCAAAATATTAAAAAAAAAAAATTTGTTTTAAATTATTAAATTATTTTAATTTTTGTTAAATTTAATTTGAATTATGTAAAAAATAAAAGTATAGATTATTAAAGTATTTTTCTTCAAATTTTTGTTTTTATAAGTATTTATTTAGTTTTCAATTCTATACATATATTTTAAAAGCTCATATTCTTAAAATTTATTTAAGATTATAATTTTGTTTCTAAGTATATATTTTTTAATTTTTTTAAAACTTTTTAAAACTTTCTACATTCTACTATAAATAATTAAAAAACATTTTGAAATGATTATTTAAAATATCTTGAATTATCAAAGATTATATCTTAAATTCCTTAAGTAAATTAATCTTTGATTTGTATTTTCTGTTACTAAATAAAATATTCCATATTTAATATTTTAATGCTTTTTATTATTTTTAAATGTTTTGTTTAAAATTATTTTTTAAATTTTATTATTATTTTAATTTTTGTTAAATTTAATTTGAATTATTTTAAAAATGTAAGTATGAATTATTAAAGTCTGTATTTTTCTTCAAATTTTTGGTTTTATTAGTATTTATTTAGTTTTCAATTCTATACATATATTTTAAAAGCTCACATTCTTAAAATTTATTGAAGATTAAAATTTTGTTTCTAAATATATATTTTTTAAATTTTAAATTATATATTTTAATTCTTAAAGCTCTTAAGCTATTTAAAAATATATTTTTTTTAAACTTTCTAAATTCCACTATAAAGGAATTAAAAAACATTTTAAAATTATTATTTAAAATATCTTGAATTATTAAAGACTATATCTTAAATTCCTTAAATAAATATAATTTTTTATTTGTATTTTATATTATATTATATTAT
>JXPG01021061.1:7486-22380 GCA_001015175.1 Megaselia abdita
TTTTTTTTTTTTTTTTTCAAAAATATGTTTTTTTTTTTAAATGTTTTTTAGTTTTGGAAATGTCATGAGTTTTTGTTTTGTATTAAATCAAACAAAATGTTTTCCAAGAAATTCAACCATATTTAGGGAGATTTACTTTATAGCTTAATTGATAGAAATTCCCTAAATGCTTAGATTTTTTTAAAGAATTTCCTAACTATCCCACTGAACAAAAAACCTTTTTTGTATTTTTTAAACAAAAAGAGTCTTTTACAACAACAAAAAAAGCCTTTGGGAGCAATAAGGAGGCTTTGATTAACCCAGTATATACTATTTTACGATTTTTGCTTCTCATCGGTACCTTTAAAACAATGTATCAAATCGGGTTAGATTTTCTTAACAAAAATAAAAAAAACCTAATGATCTTTCCGAATTTGAGCTCTAGCTCAATCTGGTGTCGACAAAAATTAATCCTGTTAATGGTATAGTTTGTAGAGGTCAGATAGACTTTTAAAATTACGTCAAAATAGGACAGTGTTTATTCCGAACAAATCGGTGCAGTAGAACTACTTTCCGTAGAAGCACTAAGGTTTTTTTTTTTATAAATTTAATTCTAAAATTGCTTCACTCCCATTTATTATGAACCATAAAAATCATATTATTAATCATTAAACGTTTACAAAAACTCATTTTTCTTTAGTGGCTCTTTCCTACGACCTTTTTAAAAATTGTGAAGACGAGTTATGGGTATCATTAACACCTTCTAAATGATGTGTCACACGACAATTTGTAGTAGTCGGATAGACCTTTAAAATNAGGTTTTTTTTTTTATAAATTTAATTCTAAAATTGCTTCACTCCCATTTATTATGAACCATAAAAATCATATTATTAATCATTAAACGTTTACAAAAACTCATTTTTCTTTAGTGGCTCTTTCCTACGACCTTTTTAAAAATTGTGAAGACGAGTTATGGGTATCATTAACACCTTCTAAATGATGTGTCACACGACAATTTGTAGTAGTCGGATAGACCTTTAAAATGAGTAATCATACATGTCCATATCGGATATGTATGATTTACGTTGCAAAAGGTTTATGGCAGACGGACAGACAGACTGACAAAGTGAGTACATAAGGGTAATTAAAAAAAAAGAAAACCAAACAAAGAACCCTAAAAATATTATATTATTTGTTTTTTTAAGTGAACATTTTTCTTATTTAATTATTTTATTAGTGATAAAAAAAAATCCCGTCAAAAACTTATAAAATCTTTAAATTTCTTACAAAATCTTTCCCTTCAAAATTTAAAATCTTTAGATAATCGTTATATATTTTAGAGCTTGCGCCACATTCTGCTAATCAAAAGTGCTTCTCAAAAAGATGTCATGTTTCCTACCGTTTCAAACACAAAATAAATTAAAAAATTTCATCTATTGATTTTTTTTAGATTTTTGTGTTTATTTTTCAATAATTTAATTTGTAACTACTTTTTAACTTTTTAGTTAAATCTACATTAAAAACCTAAAAAATACCTTAACATATTTTGAGATTTAAATAAAAATATTATATAGTTATATATATATTATAGTTAAGAAACAAAAAATAAGTCGATAATTAATTTAAAAAAAAAACTTTCCCATCAATAGTAGTTTCAGGTACAATATTTTTCAAATCGAATGATATTTTGTGTATTTATTGTTTTATTTTCGATAAATTTTACAAAATCGTATTTTAATCAAAAATTCACAAACTTACAAAGTCTTCTAAAAATAACAGCTTTTTTTCTGTAAAAATTATACTGTTTTTAAATAAGTCTTACTTTAATTTTTTGGAATGTATATGACACACAAGTGTTGATGAAATAAAAGGGTATCTCTAAAATACACTTTTTAAAAAGAAAAGAAAATCATCTGTTGTATAGGAAACGAAACATTCCTTAACACCTTTTTGTGAAAGCATCCAAGCGCACATGTTATCCTTTTTACTATACCTAAAATTAATAAAAAATAACAACATTCCAAGAAGTTCATATGCATGACAACAACGTATGACGTATATTCCCTAAGAAGATATTAACGAAATGCACGGTATCTAAATGACAAGCAGTATACACTTTTCGTTTACATTCGTGACTAAGTATAGAACAAAAGTATTCAAATGCATAGTACGTTGCTAAATTCCGTGATTTATCCGCCCTTCACCTTGTCATTTGAATTTGACATTTATCCCCCTTTTATAGCGTTGACTGACTTGCTCGACTTGCTATGCAAATTACCATCACATGTGTTTGTGTAACTATAACAGAGTTTCAGTTGACAAATTATTGATTATAACAAAAATAGGGCAATAACATACCGAATATAAACTACTACAAAAACTACTACGATATATTTAAAAAAAAAAAAAACTCCTTTAACACATTTGCATCGCCATGACTGACATTGACCCAGTCATATCAAAATGACTAATGACTTGGAGAAAAACTGTTCTAAAAACCGTGACCATCCTCAAGGGGTTTCCGATGTTCATAAAAGAGATGTGTTTTTCATAGAAGATGTAATCAAGGTTCTACATCGTTCTTACATAGCGTGTTCGGTTTATTTCAATTAGAGGAAGAGGAATGAATGTTTAAGTAACTGTAACGCGTCATAGACATTCTATTTCTAGTTAAGACTCTACAACTAAATATAAACATCTCCACTAATTATTTATGCATTTTTAATGGAGCTCTGCAATATTTACGTTCCGGAATGAAATGAATGACTGAATGAATAAGTTGTCATTTGCTTAATTGGGTGGATGAGGGCAAATCACATTTGTGCACTTGCGTCATTTGAATGGACCCAATGTGATTTCAATTTCGAGATTTTACAGGTTTGAAGGAGGTAATTGACAATTACAATGCATGAGCAATTGCCATGATTACATGATGGAAGAATTTCATATTAAGTGAACTTGATGTAAACAAGAAAGAAAATCATCGCAATTCTTTTATGTATAGAAATATTTGTGTATTCATTCATGAGCTTGTGAATAATATATATTTTTGAAGTATTTTTTTAAAATAAAATTGAATTTACAAATTTCGATGGATTAGGATTCTGCACTAGAATGAGACAAAATAAATGCGATGATTTAGATAACGAATGTGAAATCTTATACTAAATAGCTTCATGAAGTGTTCTCGATAGTTTAGCATGACTACCAGACGGCGGATAGTATGAGGCCTTGTACGATTCGTGCTCTATCAAGGTAGGATATTTTTTTTCTAATGAGTCCATTCCGCGATCCTTAGTCGCGAAGCATTCTTTGCAAAAGTGGTCACGCAGAGGCTAGAACATGCGTGCAAACCAGCGATACACCATTTTCTTGTTTTCGCTTAACTATACGCCACGGAAATTTGAAATTCCAAAAAGTAATGACGGGACATTGAGGTATTATATGAATATTTAAAATTCATAGATTAAGTAATATCTTTGAAAATTGCTTTAAGCTATATCTTTAGAATTCGATTTCATTCGGGTAATTTTATTGACATGTATAAATACCCGACACACAAAGTTCATATGGACAAGTAAAATACGGTAATTTTAAAATAATCGTGATTTTTTCTATTTCAGAACCTTTCACAAAAAAATTAAATATATCATTTCATAAATTTGAAACACGTAAGCGTTGCTCCGAAACCTTAGCATATACTATGTCCAGGGTTCATACAAATTTTTATCAAGTTAAAAATAAGCCTTTTAGAGCCCTAACAATTTCTTCAAAACAAATAAAAAAAGCCTTTTGTAACGAAATATTTTTGAGTTACTTGGAATTACTTTTTTAATTTACAGAGATTTTTCGATGCATATTACAGTTAAACCTTACTGATCCAAAAATATACCCGAAATTAGCCCTACAAAGTAATATTGTAACTTTTAAAATTAAACAAGTTTTTACAATTGAATTAAAAAATTTTAAATGTAATATTTTATATATATTTTGTTAAAAAAAATCTCTTTTAAATTTATTTAACCTTAAAATTCAATTTGTATTATTACTATTTTCAAAACAAATTTTTGTTATATTTCCAATCGTAAAATTGTTTGTGGATTTATACAATTTTCAAACAAACAAATTTCCAAATCCCAATTTTTTTCGAATGTAAACTTTCAACGTTAGAAAAAATATAAATTTACTGATTTGTTTTTCAATTTTATATTTCTTATATATTCAATTTTTAAAACTTTACACAGCGAAATTCAACTTCCAATTTTTTATGTATTTAAATAGTTTTTTTTCCAAAAAATATTTAATTCTAAAAAACAATCACTCAAAAAAATACTTCCTAAAAAAAAAGTTAAAAAAAAAGTTTCGTGAAATTGTTTTTTTTATCAGATTTTTCTTCTACAAAATGTTTTATTTAAGTTATTAGAACCTTTCCATAATAAAAAAAATATTTTAAAATTTTCATATTAAAAAAAAATTTGACAAAAAGTTTTGTGAAATTGCTTTTTTAATAAAAAAAAAATTGTAATCCATATTTAAACAAAAATTCTAAAAATTGCATATTTTTGAAAATTTTGTGTCAAAAAAATAAGTTTTGTAAAATTGCGTTTTTAATCACATTTTTCTTCTACAAAATGATTTATTTAAGTAAATTAAGACATTTCCATAAAAAAAATAAATATTTTAGAATTTTCATTTTTTTGGAAAATTTTCTAAGGGGTCAATATTTTTTTCAACAATTTATTTTACTTCTAAATTTTGTTTTTGAGCTTTATGTAATCTAAAACTTTAATTTATATATTGTTTTGAACATTTTACAAGAATTAATTTTGATTATACTTTTAACATATTTGTTAAAAAAAATATTTTTTCAATAGAATTCAAACTATATGAAATCTTATTGATTTTTTGTTTGTTTTCGAATTCAACATACTGTATTTTTTTTGAATTATTTTTAAAATTTTCAACATATTTATATTTTTTTTTAAGAATACGTTAATTTTAATCTTAAATCTTTCTTTAAATTATAACTTTTCTTTCTATTTAAAGTTAAATAATTACATAAGATTTAAAACTATATTCAAATTTGAATTATTATTTGTAAACAAAAATTCTAGCTTTCTGCTTTTTAATTTTTTAACATACATTTTGCAAAGAAGTTTAATTTAAACCATTCTAATTTTCGAAGTCTTAATTTAGAATCTAAACATAAAAATATAAAAAAAATCTTTTCATTCAGCTTACAACGTTTTGTTTGCTTAATTCGCAAATTTTAAAGACTTATTGAAAAACTACTTTTTTCTAAAATAAGGTTAATTTCAATCATAATTAATAAATTTAATTCAATTTGAATTATTTTTTAAAAACACATAATTTAGAATTCTGCAGAGGCGTGAAGGAATCATTAAAGTTAACATTAACGATATTTTTTGATATAGTTTCCCTTTTACTCTTCAGTTTAAGAATTATTTGCTGTCTCACCTTCCAGAAATGGCCTTAAAAAACCAACTAAAAATTTAGTAAACGTGTTTTAACCAAATTTCATGTTGGTATCTGAATACGCCTTGACTACTAAACAGAATCTAAACATAAAATTATCAAAAGGTTAAACAAATGTTTAGTTATTTTAGTAAATGTTTATTAAATGCGAACAAGAGACTTTGGTTCTATTGAATTTAATTCAGTTTTATGGCTTAATATTGATCAAGGTCCCCTGAATTTGTACTGGGTTGATAACATTTTAAGGTATTTTATCGAATGATTATAAAAAAGCCTTTTTAAAAAGAGCCCTAAAAAGCCTTTGTATGAACCCTAATGTCTAATAAATAGATTTTCTTCAATTATGTAAGGTAAAGTTTCTTAAAAGCACTTTCTCATTAAAATGTCACTCCCAATATTAAAACAAAAAAAAAACAATCTGACAACTCTACTCAATATACCCAAAATATATGCCTATTTATGATCATACCACCCATTATAAAATTAAGCTATTTCAAATTGATTTTCTAATGACTGTTGTGGTTGGCTTTAAATCTTAACGTATATAATTAGACGATCTTGATTGATCACTGTTAAAGGTTGATGTTGTTTGTGGAATTGTGTGGGAGACTTGACGATCGGAAATACGCTGAATCATGGAAGAACCCAAGTGAACTTTATTACAAAAGCGGATCTTGTGTCACAATTAAATTCAAAATTACTGGCTTCGCTTATTCATTCATTCATTCATTCGTCCACTCTCACTGAGTCTGTAATTCATTTCATTCCCACCGGTAGATACACAATGAGGTGAATTCCGCGCATCGTGATGCAATCAATGTCAGCTAAATTAAACAAAACGACATGAAACTTATAATTATATTGTTATCATTGTTCGGTCGGTATTTGTTGTGGTTTTTGTTTTGTTGTTGTCAGCCCTCCTAACACCTAGACGAACAGTCAGTTGATGATAACGTTTGAAATATTTTTGTTATATATGTTTAGTTTAATTGTGACTAATCTTTCATCTAGCTAATCTGATAATTGGACTTTGACTTTATTATTAAAATTGTATTATTTATATTGAAAACCTCAACAATTCAAATAAATTCTATTGAACAAATAAAGCCAAGAAAAGAAATCTTTTAATAAACCCTCAATTTTAATTGGATTCAATGACAATGGTATATTATCTGCCCACACAAACCGCCAACAAAAAGCACACAGAGGAAAAAAGCCATCGCAGACAAACCAATTACCACCTTTCGAGAAGCTCTTTCCAAAGAGGGTCTATACAAAACCACCCCTGATATGAAAAGTTTAAACGTACAGAAAAGTAATAGCTCCATTGGTAATCCCGTTGCCAATAAAACCGAAGCAAATTGATTTGGATTTCGATTTCGATTCCAATTCAAACAACCAAAACCCTCATTACGGTATTGACCTAAAATATTGTTCGTCTGTGAACACAGAACAGAATATGTTCTCTTTGTTTTTTAGGGTGAATGAAATATCTCATTTTGTCGCCTGAAATCCTGAGAACCTACAATTCTCATTTCAATTGTGTTATTTTGTTTTCGAGAAATTATATGTGATTCAGCAAATAGGACGTCAAGAGCGCATTTGAAAATTGAAATTATTAATTTTTAGTTGTCATCGTGTCATAGCATGAAATTTGTCACTGGTAATTAAATTTTTGAAAAGTATTTTTCATTATTCTGTTTAATTTTGATAGTTTTGCTAGGAATTTAAATTATTATCTTCTTTTATCTTTTATAAGTAATTTGGTTCTGTCCATCCGTCTTGTGTGTCCTGCCTTTATGTCCTCGTAACAATTGTACTCATAACGATTCACGGGATAAACCTAATTAGTCAATTTTGGTAGAGGTGTTCTATGGAATTGTGGACACAACATAAGCTACTTTTCATAACGTTACGTGAAGCTTTACGTTACGTTCTGAGCATCAATGCGCAAGTTTTTGAGGAAGTTGTTGTAGGAATGGAAATTTATAGTTTTATGTTGGTTTATTAAATCTTGCGTTGGGAAACTGGAACTTCGAATAAAATCAGGAAATATATGTTGAATCTGAAACTGTTGATATTTAAATAAAACAATCTCTCAGCAAAGCAATAAATACTCTCAATAATTATTTGAATAACTTTATTTGAAGGCCTCAGATCCAATCGTCAGCGAATATTTCTTTTTGATTAACACTTTTTTTTTAAATAAATAATACAGGTAGTTGGTGTAGTTTCGAATATTCTCGCCTTCCACTTCATCAATTCCAAGTGCTATAGTTTAAATTTTTCCTAATGTCAAATTTTTCAAATAATTTGAAATTGTGAAATTTTCGTCATTAACGACCCCACCCATTCAGTGTATTTTTAGCATTATACAAAAATAGAGAGTTATCTTACTAAAGGTTTCTCCTCATAATTAATTTAATCTTTTTTTCTAACATTCTTCCTTTCAAACCCATAAACTTAGTCTTACGTACAAAGTGCACTGAAAAAAACTTCTACAAATTAATTGTTTATGTATATTTTTGTTTCCAAACATAATCCAAAATAACATAGCTCAGAAAAGAAAATGATAAATGATAATGTTGTACTTGTCAAACAAAAGTTTAAAACAATTTATCCTTATACAATCCAATTTAGATCAAACTTGCAGGATGTTCTCAAAAGTCTGGAATAGCCGATATGCTATTTTTCCCATTAAACATTTTTAGGGATCATTGTATCACCCAACAACTTTTCGTAGTTAATGGAATGATAAAGTGGTTGGATGATACGCAAATGATAACATGGAGATGTCTTCACGATATCATAACTGATCACGAAAACTGAGACAATGTCAAACAAAACATTTCACATTTAAAAATAAACAAGACTCTATTTAAAAGATAGAAATCTATAAGACAAAAAGTTGCTTAAAATATAGTAAAATAATATATTTAAAAATCACATAAGAACTATAGACAAACTATAACGAACAAATAATCACAAACATTGGAAGAATAAAATACAATACTTCAAATAATAAAACACAAATCCGTAATAATTAACAAAAAAAAATATTTATATACTTAGACAAAATAAAGACAAAAAACGACATTAAACAGAAAATACCGGAAATTAGCAAAATAAATGTAACTTTCACAAGAAACAAACCAAGCCTTATAAACAAAATAAAAACATGCAAAGGAGTTTTATAAAAATATTAATTTTAGCATTCGTTTTTTTAAATATGTCTTAAAAATCTAGCTTTTAATTATCATAATTTAAAAACTTGTTACTAAATCCTTATCTGGATTTAAAATGTTATTTTCAAAATTCTATTTTTTTGTTTACAGAATTTTAATTTAAACACTTTTTTCTTTCTGAAAATTTATTTAAAAAAAATATTACTATCCTTTTTTTATCAGTATTTATTGTTTCCACTGATTCTAAAAAATACAATACCACTTTCAATAAATAAAAATTTTGTAAAACATTTGATTAAAAAAAAAACATATTTTGAATTTTAAAAAGTGTAGTTTGGGTTTGTAATTGACTTGCATAATTTGTTTCTTGTTTTCAAAATTTATTATGATTTTTGTTTTATATTTATCTTTATTTTTTTTTCCAGTGTTATTGTTAATTTAACTTATTCAAAAACTTAAAAAAAACGAATTAAAATGTAAAAATTCTAAATTTTAATTCTAAAATAATGTATTAATATTATAATATGTTAAAGCTTTGTATTATTTAAAATAAAAATGTTATACTTTTTTTTTATAATAGGCTTTTTAATTTTAATCTATGTTTTTTTAATATTTAAAATATTTTAGTATATACTAAGTTTTTTTAAGAATGATTGTTTATCGCACTTCTCATTTTATAAAATTGCTTATTTATTTTCAAATTTTCAAAATTCAGTGTGTTTTTTCTTTTAAGTTCTTCTCCATATTTTTTGTTTTGCTTTATTATTTTTATTATTATTATTATTTTTATTATTATTATTTTTATTATTATTGTTTTTATTAGTTATTTTATATAGACTTTTCTTTTAAGATTGTGCTTTTCTTCTTTCTATTTGGTATTGCGTTTATTTTTTGTTTTGGGAATAGTTTATTTTTTTTGAATTTTTTAAGTTCTAAAACATTATGGTTTTGTTTCGAAATTCTTAATAATTTTTCTATTTTTATTTAGTTTGAATGTTTAATATTGGTTTGGTTTTGGAATTTCTACATATTATTTGTTTTTTCAACATTTTTAATGTACTACTATATTATTATTATTAGTTTTGACCATAGATCTCATATTTTGGAGAAATTGTTAATTAATTCTAATTTTTAACTTTATTCAAGCATATTATTATCAGCTATTGAAAGAATATTGAAATTGTATCCTGTATTAACTTCATATATTTCTAATCTCAAAATCATNTTTCAACATTTTTAATGTACTACTATATTATTATTATTAGTTTTGACCATAGATCTCATATTTTGGAGAAATTGTTAATTAATTCTAATTTTTAACTTTATTCAAGCATATTATTATCAGCTATTGAAAGAATATTGAAATTGTATCCTGTATTAACTTCATATATTTCTAATCTCAAAATCATTCAGAATCTTAACTGGCTTTTTGTAATTATCTAGTCAAAAAGGCATTCCTTTCAGCACTTTTTGTTTGTTGGAAAAATGAAACAAAAAGGAGCGGATTCTTAGCACAAAATGAGTGCTGAGGGGACCCTTCACTTTTTGCTAAAATTCCGCTTAACTTAACAATTTCAAATTGTTAAATTAAAAAAATCCGCACTTTTAACCATCAAAAATATCAGCACTTCGTGTTAATTTTTAGCTAAAAATAATTTTAGAAATGATGAAAATCAGAAATTTTGTGTTCTGCACTATTTTCTCTGGGTGTAATTTTTAGCTCTGAATTAATATTTCCTATAAATTTTTTTGTTATGAAACATATATTTTATGTTAGAAATGAAAATTTTGTTTTTCTGTTGATCCGATATAATATTGAAAACGAAAAAAAATCTAGTGAAATTATAAAAAAGTTCCAATGACAACGTTCATAGTAGTAATTTCTTTTTTTTTTAAACTAACAAGAAATATTAAATTTGTATGTTTCAGATACAAAATATGTATAAATAAGAAAAGTTTAAACAAATTTTCGCTTTTCAAAATAAAAGTATTATAAAAATTTTTTATCCATTAATTTGTTATTATATAGCAATATTACTTTTTTTAAAGAAAATATATATTAAAACCCATTTAAGATTATTTCTTCTTTAATTTTCAACAAAACAGTTTTTAAATGCCTTACAACATTTTAAATACAAAGTTTAAAGTACAACTTTTTATAAAATACTTTGATTCAGAGTTGTTTCGTTAATATTTAAAATAATTTTTGTAATGCATTTTTTGTTGGTTTTTATTAAATTTTTATTTCATGTTAAATGAAGACTATATGCTATATATATTTTCTTTACTTTTGTTTTTTATATTTAATATTTTTAGCAACAAAAACTTGTTAGCTTATTAAATTAAATGATTAAAGCTAAAACCTTTTTTATATTTTTTTTAAATTTTGAAGTTTTAGGAATAAAATTCTGAATAATTCTCATTCTAGCATACGCATACATGCTTTCTACAAAAGCTCATTCTTTTTATCAAAGCAACTGTTTTAACAGAAATTTCTAAAATAAATACAAAAAATCTTAATATTTTTGTATTTTGAAACTAATAATTTTCATGAAATTCATTTTAGTTTGCTTAGGTTTTAAAAAATTAAATTTCTTTATCGATTAGAACATTGAAGCAAAAAGACATGGCCAGAAATACAAAAAATCGCTATTCAATAGTAGTAAATTTTCTTACAAAATAAAGAAATAATAAATAGTAAAATTCGCCACAAATAGTAAAATCATTTCTTTTTACTATACAAATGCATTCTTTTTTTTCAGGTAGTGAATATTACTAGTGTTGTTGCTTCAAATCCAGTCGTATGCATCTTTTACTTAAGGTAGTAACATTTACTAAAGAAAGAAATTACAATCTCAAATTACAATCTCTTCAAATATTTGTTTTCTTTTGTGCTGCAAACAGTTCATGCTTTTGTATTTGCATTTTTTGGCTGTGAACTGGAAAAAATTGGCATATATAAAAATAATATAAAAGAGGTTCGAGTTTGAAGCCTGGTAGAAGCAATAGTTAAATTATGTAGTACTAATAAAGATGCATGGCAAAAAATGTGAATATAATATTATTAACAACAACAAAATGTTGGTTATTTACGTTAATGAAAAAAGTAGTGAAATTTACTATTTGTAGCTTTTTTAGTTAGTAGTAAATTTTACTAAAAAAAATACTAATCAAATAGTGAAAAAAAGAAAAGAAATTGTACTACTTATTTGTGTCCGTGTGTACAATATTATTAAACTGTGTTCTCAGTGCAGTATTCAAAATGCTTAGTATTTAAGAATATTATGATTCAATAGAATGTTTAGCTTGTTTGTTTTCTAGAAATTACTTTTTTCGAATAAGAAAGAAAAAACTAGACACATAAAGGCGATAGAAATACATCTTTGTGATTAATATAACTATCAGTTTTTAGTTATTTTATTTCCAAACTCAAATAGAATTTAAATTTATAGATGTTTTTGACATCATTTATGAACACAGTCATGTAATACAGCGTTTTAGAATAATGTAGAATACGTCATCCATTGATTATTGCAAAGAAATATAATCTATCCATGATAAATATGCCAATGGGGAATGTTTTGTGATTACGGAAGATTTCTTTATTTAATTATTTTACTTTATATTTTGCCATTTCTTCAGGCGATTCTTATGTTCTATTTTTCTTTTTATTCTATGGAATACATTATTTACTCTTTAAAAACATTTTACTGAGTTTGTTGAATTTATTGATTTTGTTCTCACAGAAATTGTGGACAGAATTTTGAAAGTGTTTTAGAATAATTAAAGAAGTGTACATTTTTTCAAGATATGACATTTGAAAGAAACTTTTTACTTTAGAGTTTTAAACAATAATTTAGAAATGCAATTTTGTAAAATTGAAATTTAGAAACGGTTTCGAAGACATTTCTTAACAGTTTTTAAAATATGAACAGTGAAAAAACCAAATTTTTAATTTAAATGTAATATTTTTTTGTTGTATGGTACATATTTGAATAAGTGTAGTACATATTTTATATAAGCTTTACATATTTGCTATTTTTGAACGTGTACAGTACATATTTCATATGAATGAAAATATGTTTAAAAAGTTTTAAAAGCCGAATTTTGTTAAAAGTCTTTTTATTTAGAGCGTTGAGAAATATTTTGTAAAATTGAGATTAACTCCCTTTTTAAAAAAAAAAACCTTGACACATTAGCAGAGTTGAGGTTTATTCGTGGGGAAGATGTTCACTCTTGATATCCTTTAAAACTTAACAAGCACAATTTATTTTAGAAAGCTTGACAGTTTATTGAAAGAATAATATAATTTTGTTTCGCTCAATAACTCCCGTCATTTTCTAAATACCTATTGAATCCACATCTTAACAGAAACAAATTCATGCCCAATAACTCTTATAACAAAGCATCCATTAAAAATGAAACTATAAAACCTGGCATCTCTTCTTACACCGCATCGTAACAAAAACCAAACAAAAGCACCCACTTAGAAAAAGCAGAGAAAAAAAAAGATAAAGATTTCATTTTCTTGTGATCGTGAAAATGAAATCAGGTGACTAATAATAAATGGAGAAGAAGAAAAGATATGTATAGCCGAAAAAAATGTTCTATAAAAATTACGTAAAATGTTCACCTTGGACATATTTGTAATTTATTGTGATGGTTTAACTGAAGATAATCCTTTGTTTTGAATTGAGCGCCAAAATCACTATTTTCACTTGAATTGAATTTCTTTTCACTTCATAAATTTTTCTATTAATCTTATCCAAAAGAAGACACAAAACTTTCGACCGAAATATATATAAAATAGATTATATTTTTAGATAATATTTTTTTATATTTATGAACAAATTTAAAAATGAGAAGAGAATTCTTCCGCTGATATACAACCGTCAAGTGCGCGACACTGACTAATCTAATAGACGGACAAGTTATTTTGAAAAAGCTTAAAAAATATGTTATTTTTTGTATTGTATCGTTTGTTTGTTTGTTGGTTGCCGTTGACTTCTACTCTAAATACTAGATATATTGTTTTAGATGATTGTCTCTAAATCACTAATCTGTTATGACTGTGACTACTAAGTAACTATATCAAGACGTTTTTTTTCTGTTCGTTCCAATCGAGTGTTTTATTGAATTTTTTATAGGAGATTATGCGCAACAAAGCACAGGGGGTAAATGTATATTTGTGGTCGCTTTAAGCTTGTTGAGTTTTCGAAATTCCACGAATTGAAAAACAAATCTTGACAATCAATGAAATGACATATTGATTATTACAACACAAAATATCGAAACAAAAATAATTGATAATGAAATGTCTAAATTTACTTAAACGATTATTTGATTACAAGATTAGATTAAAATGAAAATACGTTAAGAGTTTGACGTTGTCTGTTAACTGTTGGGTTGTTAAGGTAAAGGGGATGAAAGGAATATAGTATTGAAATAAAGTTTATCTATTTTGTCTGGTGTTCATTAGAATCAATATTTTTAAACAGCTCAGACCGAATATGAGATTTTTGAAGTCTTTATAAGTAAAAGATTAAAAAAGTTTGTTAAAAAAAGGTTTTCAAGATTTAAAGAAATCAACCAAATTTGAAGAAATTTGGAAATTGTGTTGTATACACACAAAATAATATGATTCTAAAAATTCAAAGAAAAAATATTTGAAAACTTGTTCAAAGCCAAGACCCTTTTTGCCGAATAAACTTTGGAAATATCTATTCTTAAAATGAGTCAGGAATTAGTAGTTCATTTAAAGTGAACCAAGACTTTCAAATATTGAATTAAAATTAAAAAAGATCTTTCGAAAGATAATATAATATTTCCCAAGAATTTCTCAATCGTTTTTTGATGAATGATATATGTTCTCTCAATCGTTTTTTGATGAACCATATACGATTTATATATTTCAAGTATTTGTCTTAAATCGTTTTTTGATGAATCATATACTTTCTCTCAATTTCAAGCGACGTTCTTTATTTTTTAATTTGTCACTGTCATTGAAATACGATTTTCGGGGTACTTGTATTTAAAAATACCGTGTATTTAAAAATTTGTTCAAAACCAAGACTTTTTCGATAAGAAAAAGTCGAAAAAGAAAATGACCCTCCAGAACTGAGTGGTCGTTTTTGGATGGGAAAATAAAATATTTTTTGATGTAGATATAATCTTAAGTAGCTATCGAGTCAAGCAAACCAAACATCAGATACTTTTCATGAACATTTTTGAAAA
>JXPG01021074.1:324-19048 GCA_001015175.1 Megaselia abdita
TATTTTCAATAGACTCACAAAATGTTCTCCAAGTTATTCTTTTTTGCTTTCGAATCATATATTTTAAAGATCTATTACTGTTTTTATAAAGGCTTACTTTTTCAATCCTTTCGTTTTCAGATATACAATTTCTCCTGCTTTCCTCGTTTCTTTCATTTTTACTGAAATTTCACTGTTCCACCATGGCAGATTCTTTTTCTTCCTTGGTCGTATTAATTCGCAAATTTGTTAAAAGCCTCATTTAAAACATCAGTTATTTTATCTACAATAGAGTCAATATTTAGAATTAAGTAATCTAAATCCGCTCCAAGTTTATCTTATCTTCGCAAATTTTTGTATACCTATCCCAATCAGTTTTTTTGGGATTTCTAAAGAACGCACTTCTTTTACCACAGAATCTATTTTGAAAGATATTGATGATCTGGAAAACTAGTCTCCATCCACTCACACAGCACATTTTTTTTTTTTCGAATTTGGAAGAGTTAGATCCAAAACCTATCACTAAGTCCCATTTGTTACTATCCACCAAGGCTCTTAGTCCATTTGATGGGAGTTTCTCACTCTCATAAGGAAAGTAGGATGACACCATGCATAAATCTCTATTTCTCTCACAAACCACTGCCGTAAGATCTCCATTACTAAAATTTCCTAAAAGAAAAGCCTTAATATCCTTTTTAATCAGAATACCATATCCATACCCAGGCCTTAGGTGTCTCGAACTTATTTAGTTTTTCCTTATCTGTATATTATATGTATATTATATGTTACATACATTAAAAATAAACCATCGTTTTAGCTCCAAAGATCTTCTCAGTCGCTTTCAACTTTGTGAAGAAATTCCTTGATGAATACACAACCAGTAAGATGAAGATTTACAAGAGTGGCTCAGAAAAATGGAAAGCTGACTTTTTCACCCATGTCGACAAATCAAACTTCCCTAAATACTATGGCGGAGAAATGGTCGATGAGAATGGAGATCCAAAGTGTTCATCAAAGATTTGTTGGGGAGGAAAGGTTCCCGAAGAACTGTTCACAAAACAAAACGACGACAACGCCAGCAACAAAAGCTTCCAAGAAGGCGTCGTCAACAAAGGCCAAAAACTTAAGATTGAACTAGAAACCAAAGACGAAGAGAATCAAATATTGGCGTGGGAGTTCCGCACCTTCGACTACGATATCAAATTCGGAATCTACAGCTTAGACGTTAAAACCGGAGAGAAGACCAGTGAAGTGCATTTAGGAAATGTTCATTCACATGAAATGGATGAAATTGGATTCATTTCTTGCAGACCGCAGACCAAATGTAGGTTTTTTTTTTATTTTTCTTTATCCAACGATTAAATTAGAGTTACTGTTTGGTTTTCCGATTTCCGTGAATATTGCTCTTATAATGTTATCATTACTAAAAACCGCCTTCTTTCCACAGATGTTGTTGTTTTTGACAATTCTGGAAGTTATTTACGCAACAAAAAGATCAGGTATTATGTGGACCTAGTCTCCGAGATCGACTCCTCCGATATGGGACCTTCTCCATTTCCCAGCGATGAAGACGATTCCAACATTCCAAATTTAGCTGAAGACCTTCAAAAGGCAGCAATCACAGCTTAAGTCACCTTCAAAAACGGGGTTTCGGGACATGTTATTTATGAAAATCAATCAAATTTTTCAATTGTGATAAACTTTGTTTTTATATTTTTGCTCTTTGTTGTTATAAGTTTTAAATAAAATATAGTTCTAAAATCTAATCTAAAGCTAAGGCTAGAGTTTATTTTACATTTGGTAGTAGTGTTGCAGATCCCATCAGTAAGGCCCTTGATTCGGTCCTACACCCATCTGTGGGAATCCCTGTTGTCCACCAGCTCCTACCATTCCAGCACCTGGGCCTGGCACAGGACCAACTGGTCCTACCATACCCTGAGGAGGCCCAGGCATTTGTTGCATAGGCGAATGCATCATCGGACCAGGACTTGTTCCAACCGGGACAGGCGATTGTGTCATCTATGGGAATATGGGTTGCTTTAGTTTTATCGTTTCATTTTCATTCATACAAAGATCTTCTCACACACACTCTCATAAATTTTTAACATCCAACAAAATAAAAAAGTCGAACTCACCTGCCCAACCATAACTTGCCCAGGTCCTACCTGCTGTTGAGGACCCATTTGAGGAGGTTGTTGCTCACTAGGAAGAACAAAGTTTTTCAACAGATCCAGCACAGCAGGATATAACGACAGTTCATTGTTTGTGTTGTTAGCCTGGAAGAACTCCATGAACTTATTAATATGTAAAGTAACTGTGGGACAAGAGCCAATAGGTTCACGCTTCTCAGCCAATTGAGTTCGGTTTTGTCCACTATCGTAAATCATAGGAAGCACGAGAGAAGTACTGTCTTTCCAGTCTTTTCCTGGATAAGGAATCCGGGTGATTTGCAACTGAAAGTAGATAATTTTAAGGAATTAATTTAAGTTTATTTGTAAATTTTGGTTTCTGATTTTATATTTATGGAAACAAATTTATTTGTATTTATTGAAAACGAAAGGAAAGGAAAACGATACCCAACAAGTTGGAGGGATAATCTTAAATATAGAATCGATTTTTTATATGGGAATAGTTTACATTAGTTTTAATAGATTTTAGAAAGGGTTTAGTTTATAAGTTTGGACGGAATTTTGAAATAAATCATCAAATACTAAAAAACATAGAAATTAGATAATAAACAAAAACTCAGAAACAGAAAAGTAAAAAATTACAATTTTTTCATGAAAACAAAAAATATCATCAAGAATTAAAAATAAATAATAATAATAACAAAATATTTTTAATTTTAAGTAAGTACAAAAAATTAAGAATTAAAATATGAATAATGATTGATTGATTTAAAAAATATTTTCAGAAAACATATACATTAAAATTATAGTAAGAAATTTGCTTTTAAAATATCAGAAAGCGTAACAATAAAGAAAAATTAGACAAAGAAATACTATAACAAAAATAGATAATTATAATAATATAAATAATATGAAAATTAAAGACAAAACAAAATATAATAAAATCAATCAGCTTTATTTAAGAGTTAACTAAAGCTTAACAATAAATACCATGACAATTTATATAAAAATATTTTACAATAACACAAGGGAGCAAAAAAAAAAAAAGAATACAATAAATATTTCTACAAAATTTAAAAAAAATAAATAAAAATTGGTAAATCAATAATGTAAAAAAAACTTTTAAAAATTAGCGTTGTTATTAAGTAGTATTAATTACACTCTAACCAATTACATACAAAAATTATTGTATATTTTGATGTCATGTATGTTTACTTTATTTCAAAGTCAAATAATTTCAAGTTTCAAGAAGAACACTTATAAAGTTGTTAAATAAACAAAATACTTTAATTTTTTTTTCATGATCAACTTAAAACAATACACAAAAAATTAAATGAAAAATATTTAAATCAAAATTGCGAAATAAATTGAAACATAATAATACACTTTTTGTGAAGCTCATTTTTAATGCTGGATGTTCCAGAATTATACTTATTTTATTGTCAATGGACACGTCACAGGATGAAGTAAATAATTTTGAAAAGTTTTCGAGATATATGAGGTTTTGAAAAATTGTGTTATTTTTAGTGTTAAAGTTAGTGTTAGTCAGGTCGAATCTATAGTGTCGTTGCAAAGTTCTTAGGATAAAAATTCTTCTTAAGCTCTTTTTAACCCTAATTTTGCCTTCAAAATATTCCCAAAAAAAAAAAAATATTTAAATTTTTGGCCTTAAAAATTTTCTTAAATTAAATTGCACTTAAATTATAAAATTCTAAAACAATCTACATTTTATACTAATATTGATTTAGTGTGCTTTTTAATGTTTCAAAAATATTTGGAATTTTAAAAAGTGTAGTTTGGGTTTGTAATTACTTTTCAAAGTTTATTATGATGTTTGTTTTATATTATTTATCACTTTTTTTTTAATTAAAATTTTGTTCAGTGTTATTTCTAATTAAACTTATTCAAAAATTGAAAAAAAACAAAAAAAAAATTATTTTTTTGAAAAATATTTTGTCCACTTTTAGACTCTGAATAATTAATATATTACAAAATAAAATAAATTCTTTACATAAATAGCAAAATAAATAAATAATACATAATATAAAAAAAGACATACATTATAAGAAACTAATATAAAATCATTGAACAAATTAAAATGTACAAAAAATAAAACAGATCTAATGTAATCTAAAAATATATTTAATTTTTTTTTTTTTAGTTTTTTTTTATATAACTTTATTATTATGTTTATTTTGTTAATTTCTTTCAAAGTTTGGTTTTGATTGTTGTGTATTATATTTTTATGAAAAGTGTATTTCTCGGAGCATAATTTTTTCGAGATTCTACGTTGTCTTACTTTCTTAAAATATTTATTAGTTATTATTTAGTTTTATACATTATTTGTTTTATTTAACGAATTCGACTTCTTAATTATTGTTTTGAACTTGTAATTATTATGTAATTTTTTAAATAATTATAATAAAAATGTTATACTTTTTTCTTTTTTTGTTTAATCTATGTTTTTTTAATATTTATGTTATTTCTAATTTTTTTTTTAAAATACTTGTTTATTATTAGTCATTTTATACAGACTACTTTTTTAAGATTATGTGCTTATCTTCTTTCTATTTGGTATTGTGTTTATTTTTTGTTTTGGGAATAGTTTAATTTTTAGGAATTTGTTAAGTTATAAAATATTGTTTGTCGAAATTCTTAATAATTTTTCTATTTTTATTTAGTTTTAATATTTGTTTGGTTTTGGAATTTACATAAAATAAACATATAATTTTTTTTTGTATTGCTAAAAAAAAACTTAAAACTAAATAAAATTTTGACAGACTGATATTTATCTTAATATCTTTTTTGTTTTATTTTAATCTTTTGTTTTGAAATTTAAATTCATACAAAAAATTTAAAACTTAACAACAAAAACTTAGTAAAAAAATGAAAATCGAAGAGCTTTAATTGGAATTTCTGTCTCTTTCCGAAAAGTAATCCAAGTTCACACTCAAGAATTTCATTCATAATCTTTAAATTTTCTTGACATTTAAAAAAAAACTACACATCTTCTCTATTTGACAGAAAAAACCAAACCATACAAAAATCGTATAAATAAAAAAAGCGAAACAAAACATTCAATATTCAGAATTTAATCTGGAATTTTTATCTGTTTTTGGTTAACATTGAGCTAGTTTTCTTTAGCTTATAAATTTATAACAATTTAGTTTTATTTAGATTCTTCTTTTTAACTTCTTCTTGAAGTTATTAGAAATTCTTAGGACTTTTTGAAAAACTTTCCCTGACATGTTAAAAATGTTCTCCATTCCCAAGCTTTATTCTTTATATTCTTTTTATTCCAAACTTGAATCTACACAAATTTGTGATAAATATTCTATATTGCCAGTATGACAAAACAACTATTTGGGTCTCGTTTGGTTTCTGAATTTTCACAGAATATTGAGTTATTTTTATAGCATAAAAAATGCCATATAGAAAAAGAAAATATTATATAAACACAATCAAATGTTTGGATTCACCATTTTCTCTTCAGTTGTCATATATTTTGACAAATTTTGTATAATACAAATTTTAAAAGTAAAGAAACAGAACTTTATATCTTCAGTTATCAAATTTGTTGACCCCAACAACATCTCCCAATACTACTTTCAAAAGTTAACAGACAGACATTAAAATAAAAGACTTAAAAAAAAAGACATAAATTAAGAATACTCACAAAGAATAGAGTCTTGGACCTATGTGACATGACAGCTGCTGATCCAAAAGGCATAATGGTCGATGTGGAAGGAGGCACTCGCATACACAGCTGGACCGCCCATTTCAAGCCATGGTTCATGATCATCTCCGGCATCAACTCCAACCGTATTATCTGGATAAAGTCCTTTATGATTGGCGGTGGGCAGAGAAGCATTCTCGCGAAGCTTTGCATGTTCACCGCTCTGTAAGGCGGAACAGCCACCTTTGTGTCGAAGAACTGCTCTAATATCAATAAATCATCTGGACGGAAGGGAACCTGTCCATCAGGTGTCATGTTTGGAGGAGCTTGTGTAATCTTCAAATGCAACGACTGCATATGCTGAAGATTCAGAATAACTTGATATTGAATCGTATTGATTTTGAAGCAAACGACACCAGGTTCATTCGAGCTCAGTGTTTGAATTAGTCCCTCACGGTCGTCTTGGAAGTGCTTTTGTAGCGATCTTCTCATGTAGCAACATCCAAGGAATCTTTCCAGTGGAGAAATCTCCATTCCAGGGATATCTTTGTTTGGACGACACATTGTCTCCAATGCTTCGTGAGAGAGAATTGTTGGAACCGCTCCAGCCCAAGCTTTGGCCGGGAGAACCCTATTAATATGAGTGGTTGTTCCGCCTGTGCCACCAGAATTTCCAGCTGATTGAGATTTGTGGTCAGGACTTTGTCCAGGTCGAGGTGATGGACGGGGTATACTTGGTGAACCAGGCCAGTTTGATGCTGCTGGAGATAATGCCGGGAAAGGAGAACCTTCTGTGCCGTGTTGTTGCATGTATGGTAGGTTGTTGGGTCCTGGAGAATGCGCCATACTCATTGGGCTTGGTTGTGGGTTCAATGGTGAAGAAGGCATTATATTGTTGGGAGATGGAAGAGGCATATGAGGTGCTGGTGGAGAAGTCATATTGAAATTAGGGTGAGTTGGTGGGGTATGTGGGTTATTAGTACTTGACGGTGGTGTGTGAGGTGTAGGGAATCTAAGTCCTCCGTCTCTGGGGCTCTGTGATCCTCTGAGAGCGTTACTTATGAATGGGGATGATCCTCCAGGGCCGATTGGATGTGATTCCTCCATCGTTATTGGTGAAGGTGGATTGTCATCTTCACTTTGGGACCTCCTTCTATAGAATGCATTCTCATCAACATACTTGGTCAGGAAACCTTTTAGATTTTGGGTTGGAGTAAACTCTTGGATTACTGTGCTTTGATTAAAACGACTGTAAGCTCCGTCCCTGATGGAAACCAATCCATTCGACTTCAAACGAATCTCCAAACAATAGTTCGAATGGTAGGCCAAACGAAGTAATGTCGGAGATTGAGTGAGAATCGTGAAGGATAAGGCTGGGAATGCTGGTTTCTGTGAAAGTTTAAATTCAAAATATATATTTTTTAAATTTTGTGATTATAAAAATAACTTACCACAAGTATTCCAAGCTGAGGAATGATAGGTAGCTTCGCGATGGAACTTAGAGGATTGTAGGTCTCATGAAGAATGTGGATTATTTGTGTCAAACTATGGTGGCGATTCAGATGTGACTGAAGTTGTTCTTTCATCATAGAATGAGCGTTTAAAGCTGTCACACCTCCAATGAATGTCATCTTGAAACCTTTGGACTCAGCATCCCAAGAAATACTACAGACGATTTCTTTGTTCGGACCATAAGCTATTGTCAGACTTGTATAGCTGAATGATTTTATAGTGACAATGTTGTGAAGATTGTAGCGATCTGAAAGAAATATGTTGATTTTTATGACAAAAAACAATAACATTTATAGGGAGATTCAGAGATCAGAGGCTATAAGCTGTGACTGCTAAGGGGAATTCCTCAATTCTGGAATTGGTAAAATAGCCAACACTTGGAAGGATGTCAAGATGGAAGTCATCCATCTACTGGAACTCTCTTCTCTAAGTCAAGTCCTCGAGAAAACCCAACAAATTCAAGTTGAAGCCCACCACCTCTTTATCGATTTCAAACAAGTTTTGAAAAATACGTGAAGTTAAAAGAGTTAGAGCGGCAGGAGCAACATCCAAAAAGTTCCAAACTTTGTAAAGTTTCAAGGTAAAGGTAAGGCAAAGCTCTGTCATTCAGAACATATTGCTGGAAATGGAGAATAATATATCAACATTCAAAGGTAGTCAAGAAGATCGGTGGACGTGGTCGCGGTAAAGGCAGAGGTCGTGGAGGAAGACGTAGACCACAAAACTAAAGTTTTCTTCCATGGTGAATGACTAGTTGGAAAAGCTATGCTTGTCAAGCGGAATGAGCCTGAAAGTTCATCGCTGGTTTTGTATGTGTGGATTTATGGAGTTATTGGAGTATATCCTTAATAACTACACCTCTGCCCAATTCGTGAACAATTTTAATGCATAGAAATTTGAGAAAACCTTTTTTGAAACAGGTAACGCTATTATAGAAAAGCACTACGTTTATGATTTAGAATTTTCAATTCTGAAGATGAAGCAGGAAGAATTACTTAAGAAGTAAGTTGCAATCAAAAACAGGCTCATTTCGAGCTTTGTAAGTGTGTGTCCGACTCGAAATAGTCCTAGTCAAAATTATTTTGTTTGGCTTACATTTTATGGTTTTTTTCCTAATTTTATACAAAATGAAAATACAATATATATAAAACATTTTAATTGTTATTTCTATTCAAAAGACATAAAATAAGTAACACAAGCTAATTCAGCCTAAATTACAAATTGTGTGGAGCTCTTTTTTTATAACTAATTAATTTGATGACGAGGAAGCTTAATCTAAGTCAATTTGCAAATATATTATTTAAAAATTCAAAAAAAGGACTATGTTATTTTTTAAAATTTTCTAATTAAATGTTAATTGCAAATTTTTTTTAAATACGTTGTGAATTGTTGTCAAATTTTAAGATGAGATTATTAATTTAAGTTGTATCTTCTGTTTTGTTTGAATATGAATTTTATGATCGTAATTTATTGCATTTTTTCGTTTTATATCCACACTTTTTTAACTTTTTTCTGAATTATTATTTTTGTTTGTGTTTATGGATCTTCTTTAAAATCTTAACCATATCATTGAAATATTTAAGGATTTTTCCGAAACTATCAGCAAATCTTAATAAAAGCTTAAATAGGAAAATAGAATAGAAAAAAGTCAGAAATAGTTCATACAAAGCACCTAAAGTTTTAATAAAGCCTATTTAACCCCTCAAAACAGATCAGAAAAAGGGTTATAGAGTAAAGTATTCTACTTTGTACTTTTTACCGGGGTTCGTTGATGCATTTTACAGTGTTCTTATAAAAGTAGAAAGTATTTTTTTTTTTGTTTTTTTAATATAAAAAGAGAAAATTAAACAAGTTTTAAAAATTGAATCAATATTTTGAAAATGAAATTTTTGTCTTAAACAAACAATCTGAATAACTTTAAATATTTGTTGTTTGTGTTAGAAATTAAAAAAAACATTTTACATTTTTAAACACCGAATATTTATATTGTACAGTACCCAAATTATGAACAAAAACTTATTTATTAAATAAATTACTTTTAAAAAACTAATCAATGTTTCTTAATTCTAAATTGTTCGCAATGCTTGCCCGGTTTTCCTAAGAGTTATTCCTAGTTTTTAGCTAAAGTATCTTTCGAGATATTCAAGTTTCAAGAAAAAAATATAGAAATAGACCCAAATTCTTATATATTTTAGAGGTTTGGCCGAGATCCCTTCTTAAAATTAATCATTTCTTAAAAGAGAAATGTCTTGTGCAGGTTTCGAGATAACCAGTGTTTTTGTTTGCTATTGTCTTAAACACAAAATAAATTACTAATAGTAGTTCATTTCCAAATTTCAATTGTCTAGATTTAGCATTTTTGTGGTTTTTTGTTTTTATAAGCTAATGTTTAATACTTTTTTATAAAACTGTTGTTAAATATATCAAAATATATATTTTCTTAAAATGTTTCCATAAGCTTAAAACTTTTCTGTTAAATTTACATTAAGAACAAAAAACAAGTATTGTGATTAAATAAAAATAAATAAGTAATATTTTCTAGTTTAGATTTTTTAAAATATTTAATTTAAAATATATGTTATATAAATTGTTTTCATAAAAAAATAATAATACACTTTTCATGAATCAAAATAAAATACCTTTATAATTGAAAGAAAAGGAGAATTAAACTGGAAAATATTGCGTTGAAAAAGTACCCCGAAAATCGTATTTGAAAAATATATTTCAATTTAATTAACATGAAATTGAAACAAATTAAAAATAATAAAGTTGATTAAAGAGGAATACTGGAAATAGAGAGAATGAATTTGGTTCACCAAAAACGATTGAAATAAAGAGGTTCAGTGGACTCTACTTGGGATGTATTATCTTATCTTCTAAAATATCTTTTAAAATTTGAATTCAAGTCTTGAGTTTCTTAAAACGAATTACTGATCCTGACTCATTTTGAGAATAGATATTTCTCAACATTTTTATAGTCATTTTATTTTTGTGTAAAAAAAATGATTAATTTTATTTAATTTTTTAATTTTCTTGTAAGTATAAAATAATTATTAATTGTTATTATAATATTTCTTATTTTTCTGATATAAAAGCTATATTTTTTATTAACATTTAAATGTATATTGTGTTATAGTTTGTATGAAGTTCATTGTTTAAAATTTAAAAATATTTTTTATTTTGATTAATAATTATATATTTGTTTATTATTGTATTTGTATCGGACCAATACACTTAGATTTCACATACATTTATTTATACAATACCTTTTTTTTAAATGATTTTCTATTTGAAAATAGTGGTGTCATTTTAAAGAAGAGAGAGTCCAAAAACCATAAAGATAAAGAACAATTTAAGGTTTACATTTAATATTCTTAGTTTTTTTTTTCAATACTGGGAGTGCAAATCACTGTAAATCAATGTTAGATAATTGCAAAAAATACACTCAGAAAAAAATTGGTTGAAATTTGTTAAGTTTGTTTTTTGGCCTATTTCTGAAAAAAATTCAAAAAATGTGTCAAAGAGGAAAATATAAAAAGTAAACGAAATTTATTTATAAAAAAAAGCACTAAGAGAAAATTTTGGTAGATTTTTAATCGGCAAAACTAATTATTAAATAATATAATAAAGTAATCACTCTATGAAAATTCCGACATAGGATTCTAATAGATACATTTTAAAATTTTAATCTTAAAATAGTAATAACAATACAAATTGAAAAATCATTATATTTTTAAATTTAAGAAAATAACACAAAAATATAAAAAATATGTTTCTTTGAACTAAAGTTAATGTTACTAAAAAATATAACAAAAATATTAATCTGAAATAAAAGAATATATTTATATTCGGTAAAATATATAAATTTTTTTGAAATTGAATATTTGTTTGTTAAAAAATATGTACACCCAGAGAAAAAAGTGCAGATTTTTTAACAATAAAGCGCAGATTTTTAAAATGTGTAAAAATTCAGACCTTTTTGTTGGTGTTTAGCATTTTTGCCTAAAAGTTAACACAAAGTGCTGATATTTTTTTCGATTTTTTTTGGATTTAGCCATTTTAAATTGTTAAAAAGTGTGGTTTTTTGAAATTTAACAACTTAAAATTGTTAAAAGTCAACACAAAAGTGCGGATTTAACACACTTTGGGTTAATAATCCGTACTTTTTGCTAAATGTTAGCACTTTTTCTCTCTAAAAAAAATTATTTTTTATTGACTATTTATTAAATTTATTTGATTGACTAAAAAACAAAAAATAAATCTTAATTTAATCTCATAAATAAACATTTACGCTTATATATAAAAGTTTTGATGATTCTCAGTGATATATTTAATTTAAATGCCTAAATATTATCTAAATAAAACATTGTCTAAATATCAAAAATCCATAAAATTTATAAATGCTTAAGGTAAAAAATAAATCAAATTCTTCAATAGTAATTTAAATATATATACTATAAATATACAAAAATAACCTATAAATATAAGAAATTATTGATTTCCGCATATATTGAATTCATCATCGAAACTTTTTTATATCAACGTAAATGTTTATTTATATAAGTGAACTTAAACTAAGATTTATTTGTTGTTTTTAGCCGGAAATCAATAAAAATAAATTCTCAATTTTTTTAATGAGAGTTTATTAATTTTAAAATAGGCTTGTTTTTTTATTTTTTATTAAAAACTTTTATTGAATTTGACTTGTATATTTATATATTTATTTATATCTTTGTCATCGGCGGACTTTTATTTGTGTTAAAAACTTCGGAAGGGCTATAGCTAGAGACTTGATTTTTACAGTCTATCCGTCTGCCCTGACAATTGATTTTTATTGATTTTTTAAAATCGGACCAATACACTGAGAGAAATTGTCAAAAAACGTGTTTTTTTTTAATGTCATTTTCTCGGGAACGGTAATGTAGCTACGAACTTGAAACTTACAAGGGAGCTTGACCCTTTGAGATGGGAAATCATCAAAACTTTTATATATCAAGATAATTGTTTATTTTATATGAGTGAACTTTAAGTTTTAAAATTTATTTGTTTTTTAGTCAGAAATTAATAAAAGTTTTAATACATAGATAATAATCAAAATTCTCTGAATTTTCCATGGGGTTAGGAACATTTTAAGCATTTAAAGTCTTGGTATTTTTTTTAAAACAAAAGGCATCTTTTTGAGCGTTAAAAATCCCTCTTAAAAGAAAGAGCCATAATATGAACCATATGAACCCTGTTTGTACAACTTTTCAAAAAATCTCCAAAATCTTCAAAACCCTAACAAAATCTTTCAAATCTTTAAAAATTTACATTTAGAAAGTAATTTAAATCATTTTAAAACCAGAAACAAATTCTAACCAAATTTAACAGCTTTTAACTTATCCAAAGATAACTTGACAAAAGACTTTGTAACAAAATTCATAAAAACTCACCATTTTTGAAATCTTCAGCAAGTCTGTAAACCAGCATATACAAGAAGACAATCCTAGACCAGTCCCTTAGGAATTCGTCTACCGTCCTGGTCATTTCATTAGGTTGTTGTTCATAAGTTAAGTAGACTGTTCGTCGGTTTCCTTGTTCTCTGTGGTTACTGCTTTGCAAAGGAGTGCTAAAGAAGACGAATTCGACAACCCAGGTTCTCAACTGATTGGTTCCTCGAGCTTGAGATCTCACCGAAACGGAGAGAACCCTTTTGACCAAGTCATTCCAAATGGCGTTGTCGATTTGTGGCATGTTGGAGAATCCAATGAGAGTGGTTCTCTGAAGGAGCTCGATTGTTGGTTTCGGCATTGTCAAAAGCTTAAGGACCAAAGAAGTGGCATTAGCTTCCACTTGAAGACCACTATGAGGAATATTCCTTTTGGAGAATTCTCTTGACAATGTGAGAAAGGGAATCTTTTCATCACACATGGCCACAACGTGAGCTAGTTCTGGGATGAAGTACGCAGGATAAATAGTTTTTGCCTGTTTTGAAGGAGGTTGTCCTATAAAGTCTCCCAGCTTTCTTTTATAAGGAGGAACATCGTTTACATGTGTCCCTGGTCCATGAGTGGCGACAAATGTGTCGAATTCAACAAGTTTCATAACTTTGGTGAAAAATCTCGGAATATCCGGAGGATGAGGCACTTGTTGTTGTCCTTCGGGAGGGTCTTCCTGGGAAATAAAAGTCAAGAAGCCTAAATGGAAAGTGTAGTCAATTTCGTTTGGATTCCCGTCTTTCTCTTTCAAGTGTAGAATGAGTATGATTTGAGGATGTCTCTTCAATTTAACAAAGACTTTTTGCCGTCCTGCTTTCATCAATGGGATATTTGGTGGATTTAAGAACGGAAGGCTCGCCATGATCACTGCGGGCAAGTGTTGAAGGGTTTTCTCGCATCTCTTGTGAGTTATCCAGTATCGGATTTCAGTTACCAAATTCGGAAGTTTATTGCAATCTCCGTTCAAGGCGACTTGGAATTCCGGCATTATCGGACAATCCAAGTGTTTTGGGACGTGGCATTTCAACATTCCAGTGTGAGTGTCAACAGTGACGTGGATTTGCTCAGCTCTGAGACATGGGTTCAAAATAGGAATTGTGAGAATCGCTGGAGTTCCCTGAATTAAGTACTCTGTGTTTTTCAGGAATTTCTGAAACTCGGTTTTCAACTCCGTCAATCTTTGAACGGAACGAATGTAAACTGTATGGACAATAAGACGCTCCATTGACAAGTGGTCTGAATGGATAGCGCGGTCTGCGATCTCAGTCGACTCTTTTTGCCCGATCGACGGGATGTGAATCACAGATAAAGTCCTCGTTGGATCACTCTGATCTGTCTGAATTGTTAATTTGTATCCTAACTCAGACTTTGGGTCTTTTGTGGTCAACTCTCTCCAATAAGAGACTGTTAGTTTTACTCCTGGGATGTATTCGTCGATTTTGATGTTGTCATCCAGTCGGTCGACCTTTAAACGGAGGGTTTGAGTGTAAAGGACTTCCAACTGCAAAGATTGACAGAAAAAGTGGAGACAATTGTAGACTTCGACCAAAGCGTTTGGATTCTCGACTAATCTCGCTTGAATTAGACTGTGGATATAGTTGACCTGTCTCGAGTGTAACAGAGATTTCCCATCACCAGTTTCCTTGTCTTCCACGAGGATTTCAATGTCCAAAAGCCGCCAAGGCACACCAGGACCATCGCCCATAACAGTCAAAGACACTTCGAATTCGTGCTCCACTATAAAAGTTACTCTTCCAGTATTGATCTTGAACCTCCTCATTTGTGGGATAAGGTTTCCTGTGACCAACCTATGCTGAATCACCTGGTTCAAGCGAAGGAGAGTCTGTTGTTTTTCCGACGCCGTTATTGGATCAGGAGGAACGATTTTCTCTCTGATAATAGAAGGCAACCTGTTGTAAGACCCAGTGGTTAAGACTTCAACCGCCGCAGGGATGTGAAAGTTGGGAAGTCTAGCGCGAACGAGGGTCTCCCTAGAGATTCTGGCCAGACAGTCTGCGGTGTCTATGAACAGCATATTCTGTTTGTCTAGGAAGTTCATTATGTGCTGGAAGGAAGTTTTGTCTCTAAAAATAACTAAGAAGAATTTTCTAAACTCACTGCTGACTTGTCCACTTTGGAAGCGGAGTTGGCCCATTTGACCAAAGCCAAGAGGCGGATGAAAAGCTGTCGTGTTCGGGCTGCGAAATTGTAAATTTCTATTTTTCTTTCCATATCGGTTTTCCTCGGAAGTCTGTGTTTTTGGAAATCACAATATGTTTTCGAAAGTTTCAAAAAATACTCACAATTCTGCCAGAACGGTGAGATCATGGTACGTCTTTTGGATAATAAAGTCGATCAACATCGACAGAGAGATTGTGTTCATTCTCGGAGGCCCGTCCTAAAAAAAAATCAAGAATTGTGAATTTCAGAATATTTTTTAGAAGGCATTACTTTTGCCTCGGGAATAATTGATGCTGCCATCATTTCGAGAGGTTGTGGAGGCATTTCACAATGCACTGCTTGTTCTTGAACTCTTCAAAATTGTTTTCCACTATTTTTGTTCTGTTTTTTGCTTTTAAAATTGCATTTTTTCACGGAAAAAGTTGAAAATTTCCACACAATCAAAGAACGCACAAAAGATAGCGGACTGAAGTAAGCGACTGCATGGTGGCGACGTTGGTGGTGTTTTTCGGCGACTAATATTTGTCTCTTATTTTCTTCTTCTTTGGAAAATGGGGTGTCGCAGTGTAAGCTATATTTTCTTTTCTTCTTTATATATTCTCTCGCGTCACGTTTAAGAACAAGAAAATAGACATGTGGAGAGTGGAGATATTCACATTTTACCACTATTTTCTCTCTTCTAAATTAAATAGGAAAAATCGTCGCCAGGAAGATTTTCAATCGCTAAATGTCAAAATACACGAGAAATAAGTGAAAAAATATATAAAAAAAACAGAAAAAAAGTGTAAATAAAAAATGTCTCGCCAACAAAATACTATAGAGAAATATAAGCTCGTTGTGGTTGGAGCTGGAGGAGTAGGAAAATCAGCAGTTACAATTCAGTTCATCCAGGTAGGTTTATCTTCTATCAATTATAATCGAAATCTTCTCTTCAATTCCAAGAGTGAGGTAATTTACTATAACTTGGGTTTATCGTTTTCATTCATAAATGGAAGCAAATTTAAGACAATCCCACGTCTTTTTCTAACGCTAACGCCTCTTCCTACGCGCTTTGTTGATTAGAGGTTCTAATTCAGTGTTTTAGGAGCTAATTCCTATTCCCGATTTCTATTTGTTTTCAAAGAAGGCAGGGCAAACATTAAAACATAGACAGAAACAAGATGATGTTATTTTTAGATGCCTTTACGTCATTTGCACTTGAAGATTGAAGATCTGAGATAATTTCGTTTTCGTTTCATTTTCATTCAACTTTTCATCTGTTTTTTGCTTAGCTGAGAATCAAATTCTACATTCTCTGCGGATGACGGAAGAACGACCCCGAGCACAGACATATGGGGAGTTCAGCGATCAGCAAAAGAAAACATCGAGTTTTTTATTATATATCAAATCGACATCTGTTTGTTTGTGGGTAATAGTTTTCCTAACTAAGGAAGGTTGATATATTAATAAGTTTTCTTTTCTTAAGGGAAAATATAGGACTCCAGATTTTAAAATTATGAGAATGTTATATAGGGCATCGGTCAAAGTCTTATATAGTTTTTTTCTAGAGTATTTTTAAAGCCTTGTTGTAAAGCTTTGATGAGAATATCTACGAAATCATCCAAACAAAGAATGAAACCACCAAATCTGGTTCCAAAATCTTTTACACGATATGTGAGACATGTTAACCTCTTGACTTCTTCAAAACCTTACAAAAATCATAATAAAATCTGAACAAATCTTTCGATGAATCAAATGTGCCATTGTTGGCTGCTCGAAACTATCAAAAAATGCTTCTCCATCATCCACAATCATTTTCATCGTATTCAACAATTGACTCTATTTAAACTTGCATAAAAAATCTGGAAACTTTGAAGAGGCTTCGGAATCTTGTTGAGAATCTAAAGATTTTCTTGACAAGTTTCTCTCCATCTTAGTATTCAAAACTTCTTATATTTGTATTGTCCCAGAATCGTCCAGTTTCGTATCTGAACATTGACTACAAGCCATTTATAAAACGAGGAAGCCTATACTAAGAAAGGAGTTCCACAACCAGGCTCATTTACATGACATATGGCGATCCCCGTAGAGCTATTAACCCTACGTAAACAGGGAAAATATTTTCAAGACTACTTTAGCTTCCAAAAAATGCTTTAATTTCTTTTGTCAGAGAACTGAACTCCTCTTGTTCTATATATTTAAATATAAATCACACAACGAGTCAAAGGTGACTCAAGGTATAGCAGGGATATTAAGGAATGTTTGCTTCATATGTGTTTATCAGCTGCTTTTCTACATCAGTGCTGTTTTTTTTTTCCTCTGAATAGAGTCAGTGATGAGCTGTCTGCTATTTTAACGAGTGTATTTTTTTTTTTTATTTCATCAACCTCGAAACGACGAAGGTGGCGACAGGTAGTATATCCGTAGTATACTGACCTGTGTGTTTTGGACTTTTTTACCTCAACAGTTACTACTTTACTACTCAACATATGTTTTATCAACTCCCTTCTTTTCTGAACCTGCTGTGATAAAGAATAGCTATAAAAGTTGATAAAGAATATTCCTGACTTTCAGTACTTTCTTCCAGTCACTTTACAAATTTATGTAGAGCCGTCTCCGTTGACTTCACTCTACAATAGACATAATAAGCTTTGGCATGTTCTACCGCCTTTCTGTATGAAAACAACTTTTACTTCTCCTCAAACCTTTGAAAAATACCTAAGAAGTCTCGCAAGACGTAGAGGAATTTTGTTACCGCTCATCTGATCTTATCGTTGCTTACTATTTTATTGACAATTTCTAATGATAATCTAATAATACAATTGATCAACAATAGGGTTGTCATCCGGAAAATGTGAAATGTAAATTAGAAAACAAGCAAAGATTAAATAAGATAGATCAAATATTGTGAATTATATTGAATTAAAATATTTGACTTCTTTAACAAATAATCAAAATTAACTCTAGTCAAGTATTCAAAGAAATTCAAAAAGAAGTTCAAAAACAAATTTTAAATAAATTGGAAGATAAATATTTCTAACACAAACATAGACTGTTATTCAGGTTTTTTTTTATGTTTACTAATTTTTGTAAAAATTCTGATTTAAAAAAAAAAAAAAAAAATCTGTTATGAGGGCTTTTTAGGGTTAAAAAAGGTCTTTTTTTAATTTACAGTGTCATAATATACTATACCCACAATAGAGAACTCATGTCCTAATTCGGATATAGTTTAAAAATCATTTGTTCACAATTATACTATCCTGCAGCTCAAAAAAAAAATTACTTCACCATTAATAACAAAACAATAAATTTCAAAACTATGAGCTTTTTCCATTTATTATAATTAAGTATAACATTTTTTACAAAAAAAACCTAAAAAAATGTTTGAAAAAATAATACAAATTGATTAAATAAAATTAAATAATACAATTTAAAATAGAAAATTATGGAATTTTTAAAACAGAATACCTATAAATTATAAAAGCATATTAAAACAAAAAACTATATTCAATTACAAAAACTTGTCTAATTTTAAAATTTTCACTATGAGTTTAGTAGGGTTCATTTTGGGTATTTTTTGAATCAGTAGATCATTTTTAAGAAAAAAAGAAATGTAAAGTAGAATTCATAACCCAAACAAAAATCGTTTCATAGGACTTTTTTGTATTTGTTTTGAGCGATTTTTAGAGCACTATAATGCTTATTTTCAACTTGATGAACTTTGTATGAAATCCTGATTCAATTAAAATTATTGAAGAACTGTAAGAGTTGTTTTTTTTTTTTTTTTTTTT
>JXPG01021137.1:0-18258 GCA_001015175.1 Megaselia abdita
GATGAATTCTTTCACAACTTCAAAATTATAACTAAATCATTACAAATATAAATTTGTCAAACTAAATGTTTTAAATAAAACACACACGAAAAAGATGTCAAAAATTTTAAAATCTTGAGGAACTTTTTAAAATATAAACGCTATTTCTTGCATTTAGATTTCATTTGACTTCAGCCCATCACCATTCTTGATTTGTCCATTTTCTTCATTGGCAATAATTTAGTATTTCCCTTAAGGAAAGAGGCGGATATACTTCTGAAGTTTGAATACCTTTCCTTCTAGAATACCTACGGAATCTATACCTCCATAATTCTACTTGTAAACCTACTAGAAGAAGGTAATATTTTTTCGGAAATAAATACTTCTTAAAAACCTATTGAATTCTTTTTAATATATTTTTGTAGAAGGTAAACTCAAGTAGTATTCTATGCTTTGTTAAGACTTCTTTAAATCCTCCTTAAAATCTGCTTGTAGTGCTTTCCACATTTATAATGTATTATATTTCTACATATTTTGGAATGTGTAAAGTACATATTCCTTGTGTAGGTTACATATTTTAAATGTGATTCTTATAGTTTATACTTTCTTCAAAAAAATTATCTTTTAAATGTATTATAAACAAATTTCCTTAAAGTTCAATTTGTATTATTATTTTCAAATTTGTTTATTGTTATATTTTGAATCGTAAGAGTTTTTGTTTGTGGATTTATATACAATTTTCAAACAAACAAATTTCCAAATCCCAATTTTTTTTCGAATGTAAACTTTTAACGTTAGACAAAATATAAATTTAATAAATTTTCATTTTTTTTATATTCAATTTATAAAACTTTCAAAATCAATGTTTGTTAAAAATTTAAAAAAAATTTACACAGCGAATATTTATCTTCCAATTTATTTATTAAATTTGTTTTTTTTTTTTTTCAAAAAATATTTAATTTAAAAAAATACTCCTTCAAAAAAAAAAAATCACTCAAAAAGCTGACGTCGAACTTTGGTTAGAAAAATTGCTTTTTTAATCAGATTTTTCTTCCTCAAATTTTTTAATAAGTAAATTAAGACATTTCCATAATAAGAACCATTACTTTAAAATTTTCATATATTCGAAAAAAAATTGTAAAGGGTACCCCTGTCAAATTTTTGAGTCAAAAATATAAGTTTCGGGAAATTGCTTTTTTAATCAGATTTTTTTTCAACAAAATGTTTTATTTAAGTAAATTAAGACATTTCCATAATAAGAACTATTACTTTAAGATTTTCATGTTTTCGTTAAAAATTGTAAAGGGTTCCACTGTCAAATTTTCATATTTTCGAGAAAAAAAAATTAATTTTTTCACTGTCAAATTTTTGAGTCAAAAATATAATTTTCGTGAAATTGCCTTTTTAATCAGACTTTTTTTCAACAATTTTTTTTATTTATGTAAATTAAGACATTTCCACAATAAGAACTATTACTTTAAGATTTTCATGTTTTCGGAAAAAATTGTAAGGGGTGTAAAATGTTTGAGTCAAAAAAAAAAGTTTTGTGAAATTTCCTTTTTAATCAGATTTTTCTTCTACAAAATGTTTTATTTGAATAAATTAAGACACTTCCGTTAAAAAGACCGATATTTTAAAATTTTCCAAAAAATTGTAAGGGGTAATACTGTAAATTTTTTGGATCTAAATATTTTTTTCAACAATTTAATTTAGTTTTTTAAATTTATTTAATCTAAAACTTCAATTTATATATGCTTTGAAAATTTTACAAGAATAACTTTTCAAAATGTTTGTTAAAAAAATAGGTTTTGTTTGTTTTCGAATTCAACATACTGTAAGATTTGTTTCCTTTTTTAATTATTCTTAAAATATTCAAATTTTTTATTTTTTTCTTAAACAAATTACATACAATTTAAAACTATTTTGAAACTTGAATTATTACTTGCAAACAAAAATTCTAGCATTCTGATTTTTAATTTTTTAACATAACTTTTTCAAAGAAGTTTTATTTAAACCATTCTAATATATATTTTCAAAGTCTAGAAATAGAAATATTTAAAAAAAAAATGCAATTCTTTTTATTCAGCTCACAATGTTTTGTTTGTCCTGGGTTGATGAAAATTTATAATTTTTTGATTATAAAGAAAGCCTATTCAATATTTTTTTAAACAAATAGAGCCTTTTTGAGCCCTAGAAAGCCTTTGTATGAATTTTGTATATAATTATTATATTTATATTATATTATTATATAAATAAACCAAAATTTAAAAAAATAAAAAACACAAACCAAAGTGAAAAATTATTTTGAATACAAAAGAGCTTTCAATGAACATTCTAAATGACAACCGCTGGCCATTGCTAAAAAGGCTGGCAATTCACAAAACAATAAGGCCAAGCTAACTTTATTTGGAACAAAACCATATTGTTATCGCGAGACCAGAATAAACTTGCAACTTTGAAAATGTATTTTAAAGATGCATCGACAAAGGAATACATAAACTGGAAGAGTTTTTGTTGTTTCTTTTTTTTAATTAGTGATATTTATAAAAATCTACTTCTTTTTTCATAAAATTATTTAAAAATTTAAATTTATTGAGTAGAGTAAGTTATATAAGAGAAATGCAATCAAATCAAAGAAAAAAGATTTTCTTTTAATCTTTAAATTGTAATATCTGAAATTTCAAATATTCCAATCATCTTTTTAATAAATACAGTCTTGCATATCTTTAATTTTATTTTTAAAACACTGTCCCAATTTTGTTTTATTTGTATGTTAAAAAGATTCAGAAAGCCCTGAAGAAGGATAGAAGAAGTCACTGAATGATTAAGGATTCTAGGGGTATCAAAAATCGAATTTTTGCTGTTGTACATATCTCAACATATTTTGAATAGCTAAAAATCACAACTAAACCGAACAAAACCCAACAGTGTTCAGTATTAGCTCCATTTAAGTTTTACATACAGTGTCGTTCACAAAAGAAAAGTTCACTCCCCTCACAGATAGTTGCTAAGCCTAATGAACCTAATAAAATGCATTAAATAAAAAGAAGAAAAAACCATTAGCTTTGCGTGAGGTTGGGTCATAAAGTCTCTTTCTCCCTGTAAGATCGTGCAGTTCACAACTTCTGATTTACAACCAATTTAACCGGAGGCCTTATCTAGCTACTAACATCTTCTTCAAATAATTGTTGGTGAGTTAAGTTAACTAACTGAAAGAAAGAAACATGTCTGAACCATTAGCCTCTAAAACCTTGAGTCTGTGAGATAGCGTCCTGGACAACCCATAATTTATAGCGAAAGAAAACCAACATCTTGTTAACATCGATCTTCCTGATTTAATTGCTACCGTTTGTTCAACGAAGACACGATTCACACTCCAAAGGTCCTCCCAAAGTAATTGGAGGAGAAAATCCAATAAAATGAAGATGTTGCTATGTTTGGCAAAAGAAGAAGTGTATATAATGCGATTTCACGCTCACGTAACTTGATATTTCTTCAAGCTGACCCGGCTACTGTTGTAACTTAACTAAACAATATTAGGTTATTATAAGTAAACCATTTTACGTAATCGCCTTCAAATTCGCAACTATTTTTATTGCGCACATGATGACAGTTTGTTTACTTTGCATCAAAGGGTTTTAGCTTTTTTCTTTTGCAAGTTGATTGTCTTTCATTGAAAGAGATTTTATGTGAAGTGTTGAACTGGAAATTTTGGTTGAATGTTGAGTTTTTTACTTTAACTGGAAGTTGAGACAGGAACTGATGTGAGTTGGAGTCTATACATTTCTCGATCAATATGAAACAACAATTAGAAATTGTTTTATATTCGAAGCATAAAAAAGCTGACTCATAAAAGTCGCTAAAATAAAATCCAAAGAAAATAATTCTGATGTGCGCACTGAGAATTGAACTCAGAATTGTCAGAGTGGAAAGCGAGACTGATACAACAACACTGCATTCAACGACTTACGTCAATGTATGAAGTCGATCTCAATCAAATTGTAATACCTCCAAAAATGACATATACGACAATCCAGGTTTTTTACTTAACGAGTACTCCAGCGACTACATTGAAAGGCATTTGAAATACTGGAATATATCTATTGATTCGACCCATCATTATCTGATTGAAATCATGCTGTATCATAGCAATCACATGTAGACGATTGGAATCAGCCTGTTTAATCTATCAAGAGTCTTAAGAAAAAAAAATTAAATTCGTAAAATGTCTCGTTTTTGAACGATTTCCTGAGTTGTCAAGTCATACCGGTGTCAAATCGTTGGCCTGCGGTATTTTTTAAGTTGTCTCTTTCTATCTTTGTTGGTGCCAATTTCAAAAGTGGGGAGATTATCGAGCTCTCGTCTGAGTTCTCGTTTCTCTGAATATATAAACTTTCGAAAGCGTCTAGGTTAGAATTTCTTTCGACAGAGTTTAATAGTTTCAGATTCCACATTCCGTATACATGAAATTCTTGGATCATATGCTTAACAACTGATAATTTGATTTTTATGGATTGGCCAATGTAAATCATTTCGCAATTATTGCATTGTAGAGGTATAGATGATTGTTGTATATAAAGCATACACATCACCTTGAAAATCCGAACAGTTTTTTGGCAGTCTTTACGAGTGTTTCCAATGAGGACCGTCAAGATGAAAACCTGTGCCACATCCTATTTTCGTCTTAGAGATTTCTTTTATTTTCAATGTACATTCATCTTGCCTTTACCCCTTTCAGATCTTGAGGGAAACTTTACCTCATAGGATTGATTGAACACTTTCATTTATATTCCCTTAAGATATTAGACCGGGCAAATTGTTTGATTTGCCACTGCCCTTGTGATAGAAGCATGATGGCAGTTTTCGGTGCGCAGTATTTACAATAGAATTCCATCCACGGAACACATTCCGGAGAAATCGGAGGTGACAGTAGGCTTTCGGCTACTGTCGGCTTATATTTCCGCTCATCGTACATAATAATAATAAAGCAACATAATATAATCGATATGGGAGGTTTTTATGTTGTATCCTTCCATAAAACCTAATCAAAAACTAAACAATATCACACAAAATAAAAACTCACCCCTATTCTTTTTACTCAGACAGAATTCAAAGATATTTTTTTTTTAAATTATATATTTGTGAGTAGGATGAGTAGAATGAGCCTTTGTGAAAGAGACTGAAGCTTTACCTAATTTCTTTAACGGAAGTTACAATGGACTAGATCTTTACACTTAGAAGAATTTCAAATCGATAATCACGACCTTTTCATTCACAGTGGAAATTAAGGTTTTTTCGGAGATGTTTATTTTTTTTCGGTCTTCAATAATGAGGTTTTGTTAAGAACATTCCAAAGCATCCAAAACTGCCAAGAAATCATTTTTATGTTGACCTTCTGATTTTTAGTAGACATTCGAAGGGAATATTCTATAGATCGTGCTTGATTAGGGCCATTTTAAATGGGTAATAGATATTTTAATTCTGTGAAAAGTATTTATTCGTAAAGTGTTGCTAATAAGAAAACGTGAAGTTTTCCCAAAAAAAGTTGATCATAGCCATTTTTAGGGTGAAAGTCCTCAAAATTCGGCTTAAACTTGAAATATCTCAAAAGGTCTATCGAGAACCAAGAAGTGTTCTTCTACGCAGTGTTCTCTGATTTATTAAAAAAGTCCAGCTGCAAATATCTGCAAACCTCCAATCGGCATTTATCATTATTTAACTTTGACTTAAAATATTTCACGAGATCAACCGAGTTCCAAGAATGTATCTTATATGGTTTANATTTGATTAATTATGAATCGACTGAAAAAACAGATCTTTATAAAACATGCTAATCTAGAAGCTATATTGATTTTACTGAAGGCCTGACTTGAAGGTCTTGGTCACAGGCTTATATTATTTTAGGGTCATTTTCAAAATGGTGCTATTCGACTTAGATAACAGATTTTTTTGTTTTGTGAAAAGGATTTGATTTCTGGAAGTGTTGCCAGCCAGCCAATAAGAAAATGTCATTCTAATTCAGAAATTTTGATCACAGCAATTTTTAGGGTAATCAGGTCAATTTCCCCCCAAAATTCAACTTGAAATATCTCGCGAGGCTCTTCGAGATCTAAGAATTTATATTCGACGATTTATGCTAGTAATAATTATGAATAGTTTAGAAAAAAACAGAACCTTCTCAAACCAGTTTTTTCATAAGATACATCGGTTTTAGTGGAGCAATAGTACATTATTTGTTTCATTCTCGATACTCTATGTGACTAAAGAGCTGATATCTTGGACAATATTACAACTATATGCTTTTGCAATATATCAATTAAAAGATTTTATTTCCGGTTTAGTTTTTCAAAAACGGATTTCAGAATTATTCCAAGAAAGAAAAACTTAATGCCTTGTATTTTTTCAGAGCTTTTTAATTTTTGATAAAATTTTGACCAAAATTTGTTTTGAGTGAAAACTTTTTTGTTGATTCTGTTTGGAATTTGATCGAAGTACAAATATCAAAATCTACAACACTCTCATCCTCCCAAAAATAATATATGGATCAGAATCGTTAGAGGAATTATTTTTGAACCTGTTAACATTGATAGGGAATGGGGGAGCAGATATAATGATAGCTCAATATTTTGAAAGCCAAGTTTTGACACACTGAGATCATATGGACAATATAATTCAATTCATAAGACATCTTAACAATGTGTTGGAAAACCAGTTCGAGTTCAGGAACATCGCGAAAAATATTATAAATATTTGAAGTGTCGTGCACAACTGAATACTGAACAGTGAATTACAGAAGATGATTCACTGAAATTTTGACACGTTTCTGAGTTCAAAGCTCAGTGAACACATTAGTATTTTTCAATAATATTTTATTTCTATATCACCAGCAAATTGTTACTAGCTTTTAATTTTTACATAATGTTACGTTAAGCTCTATGAATCACTATAAAACATGTTAGATCATCATAGATTTAAACAAAAAATGTTCAATGTGCTTTTTGAAACATGGAAAGGTGTAAGACTTGTCTTCGTAACGTTAGGTGAAGAAAAAATATATTTTTCGATTGGTTTTGTTTCGGTTCTTTTTTATTATAATATAAATTGGTTATCATTGCACTGAAAAAGTCAGAAAACGTAACATTCACTTGTTTCGTTTGATGAATATTTGAATGATAATTAAAGTCTTGAGTGTGTTATACATATTTGTCTTGTATCTTACATTTTGTGAAAAATATACAAAAATTACTAGATTAAGAAAAGTAGATCTTATACTGTGGACGAACCCTTAAATGTATAAGATTGTGATGAGATGAATATGTTCAAAAAATATAGAATAATCTATTGAAAAGTTCTATATATTACAATAAACCTATATGTTCAAATACTCCAAGAAAGCAGAAAATCTGTTTCAAAGAGAAGAGTTAAGATGATAGAATATTTCAACATCAAATGTCTTTCATTTAATCCGCATTGCAGTACTTTCACTAGCACAATAGGGAATACATTTTTTGTCTAGCTCCCTGACTCTTCAACTTTTTCTTATATGAATGATTGTTTCTAAAGTATAATAGGGCATTTGAAATACAAAACCTTTCACAAGTTTCTATTAAATAACTTGAATATTCAAGAACTATTTGCCATACTTTTTCCCAAATACAACGACGGAATAAAACCTAATTATCTATGACTCATATAACTATAATCAAAAAGCCAATCTATATAATATCCGCCCACCCTCTTTATACAAATATATAAGAATCCATATTGCAACCCCATTCCACAGAAAGGATACACAAAGAGCTGTGCAATATTTTTAGAGAAAAATGTTGGATTCGTGCCAAGTCAATAAAAGCTCGACATGTTAAATACGAGAGTCTTCCCATTAAAGTTGGAAGAACAGCACAACATGAACAGACAACTCTTTAAAATTAAAATATTCCAGTCACAGACACTAAACTATATTCTAATTAATGACGGTCTTCGACGTTCCATTACAGAGAATGTTAACTCTTGAGTCATCCAGTTCTTGTATATGTCACGCTCTACCGCTCACCTCATACAAATCCAACAAAGAACTCTTAAATGGTGTGCTTTGAAAACTAAACACTTTGTTGTATTATTCTCATCACACTTTATCTTCAATTAGTTTAGTTTTAATTGCTTGAGGGAGAAAGGAAACTTGCTATCAGACGATGACACACACATGTTTCAACTGATTTTGAGGGTAAACATTCGGAAAAAACTCTTTCCTGTTTGTAATGCAACAACAAAACCTAATAAAAGCGAATAAAAGATAGACAACTCTGAGACTAATGACAGACGGAAAGACATCATTCCACTTGGAGAAAAATAATTATCTTTTTTTTTCAATGGAGGTCATTGTTTGATGAGAATGAGGGTAATTGGACAATGGTTTTTTGACTGTAACTACTGGATAAAAACGTGTTGGAATTTTGCTTAGATTGATAGTATTTTTTTTTTTTTTAGGGAAAGAGAGTTTGTCAATATTTATGATTGTTTTATATTAAATGGTAATTTAGTCATGGGAAATTTAAATCTTCTTTTTTTTTCTACACTGGGAAAAGGATGTGGGTTTTTGTAACGGTTTTTATGTTTAAATATTCATCAGACAAACATGGGTTATAGGTTCTATTTTTTTTAGATTTATAATTAATCTTTTTATATTTTAAACATTTAAATTATAGAAAATTTTTAGATTTAAATTTTTTTTAGAATTAAATTTAAGAAATTAAATTAAACTTCAACTTGAAGATTAACAACAAAATTAAGTACACATTCCAAAAATGTATATTTCGTATTTGAAATAACGATACCCGAAAGATAACATAAATAAATTAATTAATTCAATTCCTTTTTTTAATATATATTTTTTTATTTTTGAAACTTTAGAATTTTTAACTGTTTTTAGATAAATAATTTAACATTAAATTTTGTTTTTTAACTTATGACTATTTTTTAAAATTTATAAAATGTTTTAATCATGAAGCTTCAGATTTTTGTTTTATAGTCTTAAGCTAATTTAACATTTAGTTTATTATAAATTTTGCAATTCAACATTTTAAACTTTTAAAAATTTAATTTTATATTTCTTTTATTTATTTTTTAATACACGAAATATATTTTGAAACATTTTGATATAATTAATAATATAATAAAAAATATTTTGTTTTTTAAGTCTGTATATTTTTTATAAAATTGTATATAATCTGAAAATATGAACGACATATATTTTAAACTTTTTACAATGTGATTCAAATACTAAACACACTTTATTACTTTCATATGATTCGCAATCATTTTACTAATTTCAACTGCCAAGCAAATTCGCATCCTCTTATACTTAAGACTATTATAAATATCAATTCTAAGACATATTTCCATTCCTATAATTCTCAGTCTTTCAATTTGAATTCCATTTTTTTGAATAATAATATTTTTATACATATTTACTATTATTTCTTTAATTTTATTTTTGTTTTTAAAGCTGTATTTAATTATTTAATATTTTTCTTATAAGTTTTGTTAGTGCTTTTTATTTATTTTATATATTTATTTTCAAAGATTGATGTTGGTATTTGTTTTATTCTTCGTTGTTTTCTTTCATTTGATATTTTGTTCTTGTATTTTTTACATTCGCAATAAGTTTATTATCCATTCTTAATGTAATTAAAAAAAAAACTCACAAATTTATAAAATATTACAACAAATAAGTTCTTAAATTTGATATTTATTGAAAACATAAATTCATATTTTTAGTTGCAATAATCTTGAAGTTAGAATTTCGTATCTTTAAACAGTTAGATTTTTTATCATTTTTGAAAATCTATAATAATTTTTTAACATTTTTATTAGAATTAAATATTTTTGAAAACATTTAAATTTAATGAAGAGTTTTTTTTTTTTTAATTTTCAATTATTATTTTGAAAATATTTTTCATAGTTTGAATATTTTTAAAAATTAATAATTTTTTTGTCCATTTTAAATTTTGAAGCAAAATAAAAAATATTACAAAAAACTTGATATTTATTAAAAACATAATTTTATAATTTTGAAATAAATTAAACTTGTTAACAATTTTTGTTTAATATTTTAAAGAATTTTATGTTTGAAACATTTATTTTTTTTATATTTTTTAAAAACTATACTTTTTTTTATTATTTAGGGACACAATTTTTTGATTTTTCAAATTAAAAGAAGAGTTTTTATAGTTTTTATTTATTATTTTGAAAGTGCAGTTTTTAAAATTGTTTCTTGTCGTTCTTGATTTTGAATAAAAAAAAAAGTATAATCTTAATTTCTATTGCTTCTGTTAATGATTAATCTTTTTAGTTTTAAATATTCAATATATTTTTTAATTTTATTAGTTTTTGTTGTATTATTTAAGTGTTATTACTCAGTTTTTTTATTGGTTTTGTTTAATTTTTCTTTTCTTTTTTTGTAGAAATTATAATTTATTTTGTTTTTTAAATTATTTTTTATTTTATAAGAAATAGTTGTTTTCTTTTTAATTTTAATGTGCTTAAACTTTTTTAAAATGTTTTTGTTTTATATTTGTTGGTCTTGGATTTTCTTTTGCGATTTTTGTATTTTGTTTTACTATTTTTGTTTATGTTATTTGTTTCTTATAAAGTTTAATTTTACTACATTTTTGTTTTTAGTTTTGTTTATTTTTAGTTTTAATTATATGTAAATAATTTTTGTCATTTTGTTATTCTTCGTTGTTTTGCTTACTTAATTTTTTTTTAAAATATTTTTGTATTTTTATTTTGATTTTATATTTATTTAATTTAATTCTATTACTATTTTTGTTTTATTCTTTTATAATGTTGTCAATAACTTTCTAAAGGTAAAAGAATATATTAAAAAGCCAACAAATACCAACAAACATTTAAAAAAATAAGAACTAAAATTAAAACAAAACTAAATCAAACAAATAACATTAAAAACAATTTATAAAAATACCAAATAATTAAATTAAAATTAAACCAAATTATAAAGAAAACAGAAAGCAGAAAAAAACTAAGAAACAAATATTACAAAATTAAATTAATTAATAAATAACATAAAATTACAAAAAAAAAAAATGTTAATAAAAAATACAAGAACATCACAAAAGAAACTTCAAGGCGAACAAATATTAAACACACACAAACCTTAAAAAAAAATAATAAGAAAAATAACAAAATAATTTCTACTAAAAAAAAATAAAGCGAAACCAACAGAATAAAAAAAGTGAAGATAATAAATAATATAAAAATTATACTACAACAAAAACAAATAAATAAAATTAAAAAAAAACTACAAATACAGAGTTATATACAAAATTTATAAACAAATTTTAAAAAAATCTTTAACAGAAACAAAAGACTTAAGATTAAACATTTTCAAAACAGAAAAAATACAACAAAATTTACGTAGTGCACTTCATTTTTTTTTTTCTCTTTATAATTAAATTTTGTTTTTTTTATTACATTCTTAATTTTGTTTTCTATTTCTTTGCCTTGGAGTTTCTTTTGTGTTTTTTTTAAATATTTATTAATGAATGTTTTGTTTTATTTGTTTCTTCTTAATTTTTTTTATATTCAGTTTTTATGATTGATGGTTTTTGGAGTTCTATTCAGATTTTTTTTGTTTCGAAATTAAATATATTTTATTATTTTTAGAAAGTTTTATTCACATAATTAAGTTTTTTTTTAAAGTCTAAACATACAGTTCCTGACTAGTCTCAATATTTCAAGTCCAACTAAACCCATATTGCCTATACTCAAAATCAAAGAACAATAAAAAATTTAATCAAAAACGTAACGTAAACCTAAACGTAACGAAAAGTAGCCCATGTTTTTCATATAATTACTAAACTAAATCACACATCGAGTCAAAGCTGCCTCAAGGTGTAGCAGTGATATTAAGGAATGTTTGCTTCCTATGTATTTACCAGCTGCTTTTCTACATCAGTGTGGTTAGTTTTCCCTCTTCCTCTGAAATGACGAGTGTATTAGAGGTACTCTTTTATTTCATCATCGAAACGACGAGGGTGGCGTCAGGTAGTATATTTGACTCACACGAAAGAAAATTTCTTACGAAAAATTCTGAAGTGTGCACTGAGGATCGAACTCAGAACCTACACCAACCAACTACCTATATATTTCATATAATTATGGATGAGAAAATCTTATGTATATGTTTTATGGTGTACATTCAAGTAATAAGGCTATACTTTTGGCTCCTCTATATTACGTGTTTTTCATTAGCTCCTTTAAAGTCTTTTTTAAAGTAATTTAAGTAATTAAATAAATTCATAAATATATAAAAAGAAGACAATTCAATAAGTATATACTAAAAAATCAACAAAAACAAACCAAAACATTCAAAATTGTTCAATTTATTTCCATAGGATTCTGTCTTTTGATATTTTTCTTTTTCATTGCTGAATAAAGAGAATAGCGGTGAGTTTTTTTGTTATTTAGTTTGTAAGTTTTTTGTTTTATTTCTCTCTATAAGAGATCTATAGGAAAGATTTATATTGTCAGAGAGGGTTTTAAGTCTAAAACTAAATTCCTGTTGAACAGATTTCTTATTTGTATAAAAAATACCCTAAAATCTCGTAAACAATTTGAGAGATATGTTTATATAATATGTTACATTTCATTTCAAATAATGCTTATCAATATATAAATTATGACCGTTGAACTGAGCTCAATAAAATTCACCCTACTTAAGTAATACCAATCCTAAAATTTCATCACGTTCTAGACAAAAATCTCACCCCTATTTTCCCCAAAAAACCATAAACAAAAATTCCCAAAGTGCATCAAGAAAAGCAAATTATCGTTGATTAAATTGCTTTCTCTCTAATCTCAAAGCCATAACAAAAAAAGAGCGACAACAGAAAAACAGATAGACACAAAGATATGTTGAAAGCAAAGTTAATCCAAGAAATGAGGGAGGAAATTATTTTTAGTTTTTAGAGGAATGAAAATGAAATAGATAATGCTTTTGTATAGTTGTCGTTGATCAACATGTGCATTTGTTGTGGAATTGTCTCTGCTCTGCCTCTTTCCATCTTCATAATCATCATACATCCATCCATCCAACCATCCGTCTTCATATTACTCAACAACACGCAAGATTGAAAGCTACATGTTGTTGGATGCTTCTATACATCGGAGTAATGTGGGAAAACTGATGAATGTTGTGAATCCAATGTAAAACGGAAGATTTTATTTCATCGCAACTATTTTATAGTTCATGGGATTCATATTCTTCTACTTCAGGGATTCTCCTCAAATTGGTTTCATGTCTTCATTATGTGAAGATATTTCAAAAATTTAACTCACAAAAAGGTGCTAAGACACGTAATTTGATATTGTCTATGTTGTGTTGTTGCTACTGTGAAGAACGCGGAACGAAACCAAGGAGAGGTGTCAAAACGTTGTCAGATTCTTGGGCTGGATGAGAGTAATTGAGATGGCTATACAGCAAGATATTTTGATTGCAAACTAGTTTGGCTGGTTGTTCGTTCGTACATGTTTTCTTCATTTCAATTGATGACATTTTTCAAATTGTTTTGTAATGAATTGGGGGTTTTAGTATATATAGTTTGCATACCATAACAGGAAAATCATCGCAATAATATTAATTAAGTACAGCGATACCAAAGTATCTGCATAATGAAGTCTTAATATGAAAACAAAAATGCAAATTGATTTCGGACAATAGCATACTGGCCTGGCATAGAAAACTTCTACCGTAGCGTAAAATCCATGAATATTCATAGTGGGAATATACGTATATTAAAGTGGAGCGAATTCAAAACTTTGTTGTAGTTTTAGCTTCAATCAATTGAAATTGAAAAAAAAAACGAAAGCTAGCAAGAATAATGCTAATTTAAATTGATCATTCATTATGTTTTTTTTTTTTTTTTTCTCATAAATTGAAATTTATTGATTTCTTCTCACATTATAATAGTTTTCGCTTGGTCTTGGTTCTATTATTAATTGAGAGATTTTAGGTTGAGATTATGTTTCTTTTTCGGTTTCGTTTTATATACTTGGAAAATATCGCTTTCGGCGCTTTGGCGATTTATGATATTAGTTGAAACCGGTTCAAGTTTGAATGAGAGTAATAGAATAGAAATAGTAATTTTTGTGGTTTTCTATTTTCATGTTTTATTAGCTTCTGGGGGGTAGTAGTCTTTCATTATAGTTGAAGCTTTCTTTAAGATGTTGAAAAATCATTTGATATTGATTAATAGACGCTAGAGTTTATTTCAGGTAATAATAGAAACACAGGGTTATAAGAGACGCAACTTCAAACGACCTCTCCATTTTTTATCATATTGACATTATCTGTTTTGAAGTATCGCAAATATTTACTCATATCGACTCACATTTTCTTTGATATCATCCGATTCACCTTCTGAATTTATTAGAAGGAATACTTGGAGATTTTTGTTAGTCGTATTTAAACTTCAAATTGTATGATTTATGCTAAGTTTTAAAGTGAAATTTAAACTGTACTCGATCTCCTTCATATGCGAAGAGTTCCATCATCACACCTTCAGATTTCTTAAATCTTCTTATAATTTATAAACATTTGCTGAGAAAGGCTGAAATTGTGACTGTTAATCGCTGTTTTTCTGTATTGCATCAACAGCAGAATGAGATTAAAATAAACATCCTTGTATTCCTCCAAAGCCGAACGTAATTGATTTTTTACTGCCCGCACAAATATTTCTGATTGGCTATTATTCGCAGGATGTAATAGTGTCAGAAGTAGCTTAGCGCAAGCTTACTAGTCTTAATAGATGACCCGGTGCCTTTATTAATAGGCTCTTCTTATTCCTATCCTGACTTCGTGTACATACCCAACATCACTTATAGTTCCTTTACAAAACGCCAGGATCAAATCCTTTCCAGCAGTCTTCATCGGCTTAGCTAGACAAAGTTCATATTACTCAACGGAAAATTCCTTAGAGCTAGTAATGCTGGCGTTGCTTCGTTGTCTACCTACTAAAACTCTGTACTTTTAGATCTAGATTCATCTTTTCAGCAGCTAGATAACATCAAAGTCATTTCTTCTTAAGTGTTTTTTGATTTGCCATCAGAAATCCACTTCTTGCTATTTTTAACCTATTTCACTTGACTTCTTTTCTGGACTTGAAACTTGTCTTTTCATATGGTCTGACAGTCAAAGCCTCTCATTGAATACTGAAAATTCCTCTCTAAAGATACCAACTGCTGAACCAACTCATCAAATGTTATGTTCTCATGGTTAGAAAGAATCCAGCTCGATTTAAATATCTCAAATCTACTCGGCAAAGATATTCAAAATTTATGACTCTAGACATCTCGCAGAAGTGTGTTCGATTTTAGTATTAGGAACAGCAATATGAAATTGAATTGTAACGTCATCTCCCAATTTCACGAGAACGAGAAGAAATATTAACAAATGGTAAACAAGTGATCCTTTGAACTCGCAATCGAATATTCATTATAGTCTAGAAAGTCTCTAATCTTCCTCTTCCAGACTGGCCATCAACTCTCATTACAAAGCTGCTTATACTGCTTAATCAACATGTATTCGTTACCATGAGTCTGAGTAGTTTTTAAAGGCTCTTTAGCAACTATGTCAGCAGAAGACCTCTGTAACCATAAGAACTCAAGTTCTGGTGAAAAGGTCACCTAGAACTAGGAAACCTTGGTTCGATACAGAATGCGAAGATGCGCTTATAGCAAAGAACGAAGCTCTTTTGATAAACATCACGAGCAGCTTACAAAGTATTTTCTAATGAAATGTGTTTGTAGACTTTAGCAATAAGAAAGAACTAAACGTAGAAGTCAAGGACAAAGTTGGAAATATTTTGTTGAGTTCTGAATTAGCTTTGAAGCGTTGGGAGAATATTCTGAGGAAAATCTTAACAATACCAGCTGTCTACAACATAGAATTCCAAGCATTAACCGTCGCTGAAGTCCGCAAAGATATCCAGCGATGAAAAACAACAAGAGTGCTGGGCTTGAAATATCCCCGCTTAAGAATGGCGGCCAAAAGATTATTGATCACATCTACCAGATCATAAACAATATATGGTCCGACGAATCATGGAATAGCTGGATAAGCCCCGTACACAAGAATTTCGACAGGACCTTATGCTCTAATTACCAGGGTATTTTAAATGTTGCGTACAAAATGTTTCCCTCTATACTTAAATTGACTTTGATGCATCAGCTATTGCTTCTGCCGACGGTCCTGTAGGATTCGTCAAAGTTTCTGAATGCATTTTTTTGTATTTTGAGTGTTTCTTCATTGAAATCTACTTTGTGAATGACATGAACAATATATTTTTAGAAGAAGACAAGAACCAGTAACTAGAATAGATCATCATAGGCTTTGAACCGTGATGTTCACGAAATCCGGACTACAAATGATTGAATAAATTTTGTTCAGGTACATGAACCGAAATTTGTGTAGCAGTAATTCTTTCCAGGCCTAGAGGGAGACATGGCAGAGAGCTTATTGGATGTAATGTATCTCTTGCATCCGCATACCATGCAATCATGAGCTCTATGAGCTACACTGAAAACACGAAATGTGTACCCTACGTATTGTAATGTACTGCAGTAGAATTTATTTTAAATGTATTATTTTTTACATATTTCGTTTGATGAAGATTCTACATATGAAATAAGTGTGCTACACATTTTAATGATTAGAAAAATCCATATTGTATTGAGTGGGTTACATATTTTATTTCTGCCGTGCATATTCTGTTTATGCTGCACACAATTTATTGATAAAAATGTACATATTTTAATTGCTGTCAACATTCCACATATTTCAATGAGTGTCGAACATATTTAATATGTGCTTTACGTATATATTTCAAGAGCCTTTGTACATCAATAAATTGAAGACTGATTTCAGAAAAAATATCTAGTGGCTGAGATAGCGACGTTCAAATAACACTGAAGCTATCTTATGAATTTTAAAACTTTACTTTCCACCAAGCGTATAGTACCAGATACTTATAAGGTGTTATATATTTTCGGAAATACGGATTCATTCTTAATTGAACTGAATTTACAAATTTATAAATTTCGCGGTTCAGTAAGACTCTAACATTTTAACCAGCATAGCTTTGAAAGAAAGGCTCAATAAGCTAAAGTATTGAAGCGGGAATTACAAAACTTATGACCAACAACCACCACATATTCGAAAACCAAACAAAATTTTATTTGTATCGATATATATTATAACCGCCAAATCATAGCTATATTTAAATCTCAAACATATTTTCCTTAGGTGTACCCATACTTTTGACCGGTAGTGTATGTATGTGCATACAAGAAACATTTGTTTATATGAATTATTTGGAAGACGCTGAAATCTTCAATGAATAAATTGCAAAGGCTTCACTTCATTTGAGTCATCTCTTAATCATCTTCATTAATTTCATAATTCTATTGATAGGCAGTTGAAGAAGTGTTCAAGGACATGAGGTTTTGCTCCGAGATCTGGATAGATTCGTCTAGCTTGGCATAATAGATGTTTGGTAGACGACACCATCCGGATCTGAGCTGGGCTTATGTTGAACGGGTTTCTCGCGGAGGTGTGATTTCTTCTGGACAAATACTAAAATTCAAAGCTCTGTTTTCGATGTAGTTTCCTATAGTTTCTGTTACTATTGACGTGTTGTTTTTGTTCCTCTGGTAAGTATTCTTGTTGAAATGAAATGTTGTCACCTTTTATGAATCAAGAATTCGGAAATTTATGAATGTAGTGCATTCATATTTTTTACCACTAAAATTTCAAAATTCCACAAACAATTCATTTTTATATGAACTTAGTTCAGAAAAACTGAATTATAAATCTGAAAAAGTAAAATATAATTCATAAAAAAAATTAAAAATAATAACAAAAATGAAGTTGTCACATAAATCTAGCAATACTTTTAACCCTCGAATGGTTAAGTGACATCATGTCAGACCACCAGTCAAAAGGCAGAGGTTCGATACGCATCATTCTCATTTTTTTTTTTTTCGTTTACTTTTCATTAATTTTTTCTGAACTATAATTAATTTTTTTTCTGCAACAAAATTCACAAAATCTGAATTTCTTTTTCAATTTTTGTAACTGTTTTTTAAGGTTGATTCGCGGCTACTTTTNCGTCAGACCACCAGTCAAAAGGCAGAGGTTCGATACGCATCATTCTCATTTTTTTTTTTTCGTTTACTTTTCATTAATTTTTTCTGAACTAT
>JXPG01021146.1:413-16138 GCA_001015175.1 Megaselia abdita
ATGAAGATAAGACGATAACAGGTGATCAGCTGATGTTGTGGAAAGATAAGAAGTTATTTAAACTTTATTTGTTGTGTGACGATGTTGAGGCAGTGATGAAATTTGAAGTTGAATGTAGCAAAATTTAGAGTTGTGGGCAGCCTACTCCTGTTGGGTTTTGTGGTGTGGATATAGCGATGCGGAAGCGGATTTTCGATTGTTGTGGGGTTGATTGTGAGTGTGTGTGTGAACGATGGATTGGTGGATGTCGATAGAAGTGATCGATAAAAGTTATCTTACAAACTTATATAATAAATACTTTTATTTTTAAATTGTTGATGTTCTCATAGACTTTGATTGAGCAAATTTTTGTTAGTTAAATTGCACTAGAAACCAATGAAAATAATTAACGAAGATTTGGCTTGTTTTTGAGTACACCTAATTTAGCCCGGAGATTATAGAATAGACTATGTCGAAGACTTCAGGTCAGGTGTTTTTGTCGACCTGTGTTAACCCTATATGTTCTGGAAGTACTAGGTTGGCCAAAATCGATAACGCACTTTTTAAAACTTGAATTACTAAAAAAAAAAGTATGGCAAGTATGTCGTGGCTTCAAAGTCAATTTTAGTTTTTTGGCCGAAGTATTCTCTATATAAAGGACTGCTAATTTCCTATAATTATGAACGCAAAACACATTCTGAACCTTAAGAAACAAAATATGAAAACTAAGGAAATATTGAAGAAGGTATAGGGATGAGCATCAGCAGAAGATTCGTTCAAAGGATTGTAAATCGTTTTCTTGGAAGTGACTCTGTTAGATCTGATTAGATATTCGCAAAAAAAATTTGTCAAAGGACAAGGAAATTGCGAAATATTCGATGCGGCAAATATTGAAAGATGACCTACACATGAAGGGCTATAAAACACTAAGAATTCACGGATTAACTGAGGCCAAGAAGAAAGCTCGGGTCATCAGATTCAAGAACCTGTTACCTTGGCAAGTAGGCGATGAAATCATTTTTCGGAAGAGACAAGTTAGCAGTTCAGCGATTCCAAGACCATTCCGTGATCATTCCGCTATTTGCCCAAGAGACAAATTTCTTGTAAACCTCTTTCGATGAAAAGTATGAGAAAATAAATAGGGAGTACTACATTCTAAACGTTTTAGAAAACCATTTGTAGTAATCTCGTTTGCATATTGATGTCAATATGCGTTCAGAGAGTTACCACTGAATATAAAGAAGTAAATTCACTCCTTCCTTTCTTTTATGAAACTTTGTCACAAGAACTTTAATTCTTTTCTATAGCCTATAAATATATTACCTTCCAGCCGTCCAAATATTGCAGAGTCCATCTTCTTCGTTGTTGTTGTGCCAACATCTTCAAAATGGTTTGATACTTATATTCTGCAACATCCTTTGCAACGCAGCGGTAGCACTGGATTTGGTAGTCTTCAGGAACACCCAGCTTTTTCAATGATTCTTGTGACTTTTAGATGCTTACAGTGGAAAACCTATGCAATTGGAAGACGATTTAATATGTATAGAATTTGACTAAAATCTCCTGTACTCATTCTTCCAACGATTTTGTTCATCCGTTGAAGAAATAACTTCAGTGAAATCAGAATCGCATTCATGTTCCTTTGTTCAAGAAATTTCAGATGTATTTTTTCTTATTTCGTGTTGTATAAGCGCCATCGCTTTATTTTGTCAAACACATTTCTATAATCTTTACAAACGAAAAAAAAAAAAAGAAATCCCGAAAGCTTAATTTTTGGTGATTTCTTTATTTGATAGAAAAATAAACCTATTGACAAAATAATATAACAATAAAAACTAATACATAACATTTAAAAAAACACAAAAAATAAAGAGTTATATTTAAAAAAAATAAAACAAAAACATTAATCATTAACGGAAGCCAAAACCTATGATTAAAAATTATTTTACAAGGAAGACAATGTAAAAGAAAAAATTAACGTAGTACACTTTATTTTCTTGGAATTAGCTTGAGTTGGAAACAATTAAGAACTTCAAAAAAGTTGAGATCTAAGGTCTAACTATATATACAAGACCCAACCAAGCTAGCTAGTGATAAAATAAATTGACAACCCTATAATTTATTGAAATAGCAAGCAGTTCAATAAGAAACAGCGAGAGTAAAAATAAACGGAGCGAATATCAAACACAAACAAGTGTGTGAAGAAAAAGAGAGAATGTCGCGATCGCGAGAAACTACTTAACAGAAAATGCTTAACCAATCACTACTGAAATCAGTAAAAAAACTGCATGTCTGTTGCATTTTGAATTTGTTAATAGTCAAACTGGGTACAGAATAATATTTACAACACCACTCAAATACCAATCAAGAATTCATTCATAATAATAAATTTAGCTCCTTTCCTTTAATTTTCATTGTGAAATTCTAAGGATTAAAATGTAACGGTTGTTTAGAGAATGTAACGATTTTTCCAAATTTGTTGTAGTTTGAGTTATTTTCTCTTATGGATCGTAGACTTTTTTAGACAAACATACTACTGAAGGGATTAATTTTGTAAGTTTGACTATGGTGATAAGAAAAATCCAATCTTCCACGTCGTTAGTTTTACACAACGAACACCTTTTGTCTGCGTCTTGTTCAAACTTATTCCCATTCAATACAAGAATGTCATATCTTACCTTCATCAGTGTCAAGTCAAAAGAGCTTAGCTGTGACAAAAAATAGCTTCCTTTTGCATTGACTATTTTTTTTTTTATTTTTTTGGGAAACTTGTTGCTGACTTAGATAGTTGATTGACATATTAGTTTTTAAATTTTCTATTGAAGATTTAATGCAATTTACCCATCGCTATCTTTCGATTTGAACGTTATACCATCTTACCATTAGTGCCTCTCTGTTACCTTACTCCTAGGTACATTTAGCTATTTACTATTTTGATTTCGTTTGAAATACCAGCTTTCGCATGACGGTAGCTTACCGCCTTCACGAAATACTACAATCTTTGATTTGTCCATATTTACCAACAAACTCCAGTTTTTACAATAGTCTTCAAGTCTATTAATTATTCTTTGAAGAATATTTGTCATTGTCAGCAAGAATCACGATATCATCCGCATATAGTAGAAGTCTTATATTGTGTTTACCTATTGTCAAGCAAAAATATTCAAATTATTCAAACGATCTTGAGTTAAAAATTCCATCCTGCAAGATTTCGTTAAAGAAAATCACGTTTATGCAAAAATATTTTCATGACCCAGAGACCTATTCAAATGAAGAAGATTTATTTTTCAAAATATTGCCAAAATGTTAGTTTGAAAAAAAAACATTTGAAAAAAAAAAATATTCTTCATCGGCATAACCGAGGACCTGGTTAGATTTGTTGAAAATCACGTTGCTTGTGTTGATGTTTGCTTGAAAAGGGTACAAGAGAGTCCATCGCCTTAATTCTTAGTGGTTTGGCCAGCAGCAATTACACAACTCCATATCATAGCTCTCATCATTCGACATAGCTTTATCAGCTTTTCGGGAATGTGAAATATGTTCAATGCTGAAGACAACTGGTTCCTGTTTTTAGTGTCATACTGTTTGAAATCGACAAAAAGATGGTGATAATCTACTTGGAGCTGCCATGCTTTCTCGATTATCTGTCTCAAAGTAAAGATCTGGTCCGATGTTGATTTACCAGGCATAAAACCATATTGGTAAGGACCAATGATGCGTGCTAAGTATGGTTTCATCCTTTCTGTGATTATTGACGAAACGATCTTGTATGCTGCTGATCTTGTATGTTGAGTAGACTTATACCTCGATAATTTGAGCAGTTATTTTTGTCTCCTTTCCTTCGTTCCATTCTTCAGTAATTGTTTCTTCACTCCACATTTGAGTTACAAGTTTGTGGAAGCAGTCGATGTCAGCAGCATTAAATAACAGAGATGCCATCTGAACCTATCCTCTTGGGTGTTGGTTTCCTTCTCTCGATTGAGAAGTTCTGAAAAGTACTCTTCCCATCTATTAACGACTTATAACTTGCTTGCCAGCATTTTACCTTGTTTGTCTTTGCAACAGGTGGTATTTGGAGCGAAAGGTTTTCTGCTCAGGTTGACTGTTTTATAGAATTTTCTAGCTTAATTTTTATTGCGTAGAAGTATACTTCTTAGCTTTGCAGCATACTTCCGCGCCTCACTGAAAGCTAAGATGTTTGATCTTGTGTTGCGATGGATTTTACGACTATATGTCGTAAAAACATTCCTTCAGTCCTTTGGAGCACAAATCCTACTTCATCGTTCATCGTTTTGACATCTGAAGATACCTACGGGTATTTGGGTATATAGGGATGAGGGAAGAAAGTGCTGCTTACTGCAATGTTTCTGGAAGCAGCAAAAGAAAGAGTCTCACTCTGTTGTCATTGGTTACAGCATGGAGACTATGTCTACCAACTGTGTATGATGTAATTTAAATAATTTATAAAATAAAATGATTTGTTTAAAACTCATAACTATTTTATTTTTTAAACAATTATCAATTATAATAACATTTTCATTTGATATTTAGAAATCATAATTTCGTAATCAGCATAACAAAATACATACTTTTATTTTTACTATGGGCTTGTTATTTCAGGTAGGTTTTGAGAAAAAAACAAATAAACAAATATTGAAAGAAAAGTTTTGAAGTAATTTCTCTTATAATTTCTGTGAATTATACAGTTTAAGAATGTTGGTCTTTTTATAAAGTTTTAAAAAGTGAATGAATGCTTAAACTCCATAAAATGTGCATCTATTTAAAAATAAGTATAACAATCTTTTATATATGCTATAAAATTGATAGTCTCTTAAAAAATCTCTTAATATATTTTTGTTCAATAGATGAAAAGAAATTAAACCAAAGTTTATGTCTTGGATTTTGGTTTGGTATTGAGGTATAAAGCGATTGAAATGAAAATGTAATCAGTTCTTCAAGGTTTCTTGTTGCGTCTAGACAAACATTAAGTGGATCTCCATGTATTTCATTGTTTTTTAGTATTTTTCGCTTCGTGTTTTCGTTTTGTTTCTTTTGAGTTGATCGTATTCAGTCTGCAAAGGGAACTGAAATAAATATTTTTCTTAAGTATCTACGGCTAAAACGTTCAATGCACATTTTAGTTAGTGATGGCTAGCCAGCCAAGAAAGTCAGCTTTGTTGCTGTCTCGGGATATTAGAAACAAACCATCTTTTCGTAAATTGACGTTTCAACATTCAATAATATTATTGGTTTCAATTATTGATTTAAATTTAGTGCAAAGTGCAACAATTGTTGATGTGATAGCGAGTGCTAATTTAGTGACTTCAAACTTAAAATTTGGTGACAGGTTATCTCCCCGTAGCAAACAGTCAATAAATTTGAATGATTCTGTGAATAGTAGTAATGAAAATAGTATTACAAGTTATAAATTAATAGATTTTGAATTGAATAACATAAAAAATGAGGGGAATGAAAATAAAAAGAAAAAACATAATTTCAGTCAAGCGGAAATAAAAGAAATTGAAACAAAGCATGAAAGAAACGACGACACAAACTTTCTGGATACTTTGGGTATATCAAAGGCTGATCGCTTTGAAATGTCTACAGAATTTTTTGTTATACCTACTCAATCAGACTTGTATGTGACAAATGATTTGACTCATGGAAATGGAATTTTGTCTAAATCCGGTTTGATTATGGCTCCAAAAATATCTATCAACACAACATCGACAACTGTTAGTTCTCTAAACATTCCATCACATCCAAGTGTTATTAGCTCAAACTTGACAATTGGGTTAAGAAAAGAACCATGGGTGATACCAATATTAGTGCTAGCCCTTCTTACCATGATTATGATGGTGGGTTTTGAATTTTTTGTATTGTTCAAAGCATGGAGAACATCCCCATCTCGTCGTCATCTTTTCCTAGGACAAATGCTTCTTCTGGGCTTATTTGTATCATCAGGTTTTGGAGCTCTAATTACATCGAATCCCACAGCATTATCATGCGGAATTCTTAGATTTGGGATTGGTGTATCGTATGCCCTAGTTTTTGCTGCCTTATTAGTGAAGTGCGTTTTTTTGATAAGTTTAAATAGTGGCGTATATCTACCAGCTTCATATCAAGGATTATTACTTTTATTTGCTGTACTTATACAAGTTGCAATTGGAGCTCAGTGGTTAATGACTCAACCTCCTGAAATCCAAATGTTAACAGTGCCAGTTAACGGTCACCATTTGTTTTCCCAGAATTCTCACTATCACAATATAACCGGAAAATTCTCAATGTTGATTACATCGAGTGACTTGAATCGTTTGCATCCAGTCACTGAACAGCATACAATATCGACTATGACAACAACTATACCATTATGTAAAACACAATTCACTGAGCTTCTACTGTCATTAATATATATTGTGTTTTTAATTATGTTTGTTGCAATTCTGGCGATAAAATCTCGTGGTATTCGCGATAATTATCGCGAAGCAACATATATTGGACTTGCTGTCGGTGGTGCTATACCTATATGTTTAGGTTGGACATTTTGTGGCTTAGCTGTTGCTGATCGACATAAAGATGCTTGCATTGGTTTTGGCTTAGTTGCAACATCTGCAACAATATTTTTGGTTATGTTCATGCCAAAAGGTCGGCAACTGGCTGCAATGGGTAAAGAAGGATTATACATTGAAGATCGTGAAGATCGATTTAGTTCGTTAAGTCGGGCTGGTTCAGGCTATTCTCCTTCATTTTTTCACTTCAAACCAATTAAGTATGGTGTTATTGGACAAGTAACAAATTCCAATGCAGGCAATGAAGTTATTTCTAAGCATCATATTTCTGCTGCCTCTGCTACATCTAATAATGGAAATGGACCGGGAGGTAAATGTTCTTCTTATATTTTATTTGTGTGTTAAAATGTTTTTCGAATTGGAATTTGCATATGTGGCTTAATGGAACTAATCTCATTATATTTGTTCATTAGGTTGTGGGAACCTTTCTTGATTCTGCCAATGTAATCATTTTACAAAAAGTGAATGCTTCTATATATTTTTCTTCTTTTTATATACTTTTGGCATTTTTTTTATATTATACACTTTTATAGACACATGTTTTTTCTCGTTTAAGATTTAATTTTTAGAAAGAATAACTGTTGGGATGAGTCAAAAATTAAATCTAATTTATAAATCCCGAAAACACATTTATTTACAAACGTGCTTCACTATTTCTTTCTAAAAATTATTTTTTTTTTATTTTCGGAACAATTTATTGTGGTATTTAAAAAAAGTTAGGGGTTGTTAACGTATTTGAAAACTAATATACTAAATGTTTTGTCTAGAGAGGAGAATAAACTAATATTCAATTTGAATCTATGATGCAAGACTAGAGGTTGAGTCTGTTTGATAAATCAAAGATTTCGATAATATTTAATTTTAAATATTTATATTTTCAATCCATTTTTATAATAACCGCTATCGAAACATTCTTTTTAGCTATATAGTATTATATGTACTGTTTTTATTTAGACTGCTATACACTTTAGTAATCAATAAAAACACAACATGTGTGGTTAGATTTTTTAAATATCTCAAGCTTAAGCAACCATGTATAACGTTGAAGCCAGCTTAACATTTTAGATTATACAAAGTTTTGGTTGTGCTCCGATGTAATTAATCATAGTTCAATGATTATGAAAAGCGTTAATAACTAAACTGTTTCCATAGCACTATTACTTTTTGTTTTAACAATTTCCATTATTTTTATTTACCTTAAGTTGTTTTATAAAAATGTATTTGTCTATAAGGTTAGGAGCTTCACTGTTTAAAATGTTTGATTAAAATGAGATATATTTGCGTGTTTGGTTGAGATTAAACAAAAAAAAAAAGGATTACTTGTATGTAGGCTGTTCAACTTTTTTATCGACTTTCGAAATTTAAAATGAATCAGTAGTAACTTGCAAAAATTGCGTTTCGCAACACAACATTGTTTTGCCCGTTTGGGACGTTCCCAACTGGGTTACTAGTCTTTTGTAAGTGTCTTGTCATTTTCATGGTCTTTCAAACCTAGTGATGAGAATTTTGACATGTACACTCAAAAAAAGAATTGCTAAAAATTAGAAACGAATTGCATTTTTTATGAAATAAGAGGAATCAAACCACACTCATCAATTATTTCTTTAAAAAAGCTATTTAAATGCAATCATTTCTAGAATAAAGACATTTTTAATTAATATAAAATAGAAATAATTCCTAATAAAGAAACAAAAACAACCAAAAAAGCAATATTTTTTATGAAATAAGAGAAATCGAACCAAACTCATCAATTATTTCTTTGAAAAAGCTATTTAAATGCAATCATTTCTAGAATAAAGACATTTTTAATTGATAGAAAATAGAAATAATTCCTAATAAAGAAACAAAAGCAACCAAAAAAGCAATAATTTCTTTTATAAAGCAATTTATGGTTTCGATAGAAGCATTTGTTTCAATAAAAAGGAAAATTTGCTTTTTTTAAAGAAATTTCACGATTATAAAAAAAAAACGTTATTAAACAAATTTGAATGTTAAATGGATTTTCAATTTTGTTCATAACATTGACATGACAATAATAGGAGTTAGATATATTTTATACCCACAAAGAAAATCGATCCTCAGTACAAACTTTAAAATTATTCGTAAGAAATTTTCTTTCATGTGAGTCGGATACACTACCTGACGCCACAATCGTCATTCCGAAAAACAGCTGGTCAAAAAGTATCTCTTTTTTTAGTTGTATTCAGAAAACTACAAAAAATACAGTTATCGGGTCACGAGATATTAATTACTTCAAAAATTCACCTAAAAACGTTAGGTTAGCAATTTTTTTTGCTTGTTTCTTTGAATGTATCTTCGGCGCTATCTATTACTGGAAAATAAGGAATTTTTAAATTCAAATATTGTTAAAATTTGGTTAGGTTCTTACTAGTAAATGTTTGATTTCCGACACAAGGCCTTTAGAATATTCAAAATTTTTGTTTTAATAATAAATGTCAAGTTTTATATATATCAGCCGCCTTAAATTTAGGCCGGCTGTTGGCTGACCACATTCCATGTCCTTCTGTCGGCTGGACGGCTTATATTTTACCAAATAGTCCCGATCGGCTAATGGCTTATATTAGCAATAAAAACGCAAAATAGTCGGCGGGCAACTTAAATTTAAAAAAAAGAAATAGAAATTTTAAACGGCTTGAGGCATATATTTTGATGAATTTTACAAAAAACTTCAAGCCGGCTGTAGGAATAGGAATATAAGTCGTGCTGGAACGTGGCTATGGCTGACGATTTTCACGCGGCTGGTGGCTGAGATGGCTTATATTGGACCATGGCTGACATGTCTGTTTGGAACCATCATGATTCATGATCAATCATATTATTAATCATGAAATTCCGACGCGCATGATGGTATCACACGACCCTATAATATTAGAGATAACGAAGTTATACACTAAAATGTCAATTTTTTATTAAAACTTAAAATGAAAGCTTCCAGAAGTGTGGTGTAGACGAATTGAAATTCGGTTAATAACAGTGTGTAGTAGTCAGGTAGGCCTTTAAAATGAATGAATTAAATCACATGTCGATATCGGACAATGTTTACCCCTTCAAATTTACCTTGCAAAAGATTTATGGCAGACGGACAAAACGTAACAGGGTCTGATAACAAGACTCTTTTATATAACGACGAAAAGCGAAACGAAAATGTATCTGAAGACGATATTCCTGTTATAGCAGGTATTCTTGAAGTGGAAATAATAGGTGAGGACGACTCTAAAAATATAAGTAACGAATATTTTTTACCACATAGGTAATTTCCTCATTACAAAACCCGAAAAATAATGTTGGTAATGTTTTTACAGAAATATCCTCAAATCGAATTGGTATTACAGCGCGACTTTTGTATTTCGCGCTGTTTTACGGTTTGTTTGTAATTTTTCAGTTGGAGGGTCAAATAAAAATAGTATAATCAGCACAATCACCAAGGAACATTTTGCATGTTGCCCGTTCGACATAGAAGGGCTTCATTACTTTCGAACCTAGGGCCCGCACGAACCGCTAATGTAAGGAAGAGAAAAATAAGGTAATAGTGGAAGTTGTAAAAGTCTTATTATTGTACAAGCAGTAAAACGGATTAGTTTTGTTCAGGTATAAGTAACAGTTAGTCATCCATCTTTAAAAATGATAACTTAATTTATTTCGTTATGTTTTCCTAATTTTTCAAAGTAACCGTTAGTTCCAACTTTGATTCGTTAAGTTAAAACAAATAGTTTTCTGTTTCATTTATAAAATTTATGAGAAGTTTGTGAAATACATTGCGGTTTGAACTGATATAGGCATATAAAGATTTTGGAGAAAAGCGAGAAGAAGATCTGGAATCCATTAGCGTTATAGTTGAGAACTTTTAAACTTAATTTTATGTGACAAACCTATTGCTACTATGGAAAGTATTTCTATACTGCTTCGCTTATATAATTGTTTTAAAATCTTAATTGGCTTTGATGTATTTTGAATACAAAGAATCATCAAGACACGTTATTACTATAGCTTTTATACTAAAATAGCTTTAAATATGTTGAAAATTCAAAACTAGGTCCAAATTATGATTAACTGCTATTAGCCAAGTTTCGGTAAATTATTTTCTTTACATCTTTTAAAAGAATAATTCACACAACATTAAATATATAACTAGAGTTGCGTTATGCATTCAGAATTATAGAAAACATTATGACTCGTCTATAAATAGTCGATTTTTTTAGATAAACATTGAATTCTCACCTGCACAATTTGCGTATAAAATGCAAATATTCACATACCTCATAATAGATCGTGGCTTACCACATGTTAAGAGAGTTGGTTGAAGGGAATGGATGCAGGATGTTTATGTTTAACCAATTTTCGTGACTTTCTCGATGTTTATTCTTGAATATATGTATAATGTATATAATATAAAATGTATATATTAGTTTTTTTCTGTATGTATTATTCTTCAAAGAGTGAAGGACAAATGTGTTTTAAGATCATTGACTTTAATGAATTTCATTAAAAAAAACCATAAAGGCATAAAGCTCTGTCACTGGTAGATATTTTTTCCACTCCCATTTAAACCTTCTTTTTGTTTTCTTGCGTTTCTTTCATTTGCAATTCGTGATTATTCTGTGGTGTGTTGAGAGTTTTAAGCAAAATCAACATCTCGTCATTCTTTGAATGTTATATTTTTTTAAATATGTAAAAATAGATTATTAAAATATTTTTAAGAATATCTACAAGGCCACATTAAAGACATTCCAAGAATATAATAAAACTGTTTTTACTACCAATTTCAATTTTAAACATCGGTATTGTTCCTAAAATTAAATAATTAAGAACTGTACTCCCAAGTAGTTTTGAAATAATTTAATTTTAAAATAACTAATCTATGTTTGCGCTAAATTTCAGATTGCTCGCAAAGCTCGCCCGGTCACCCTGAAAGTTAGTACTAGTTTTAAGCTAAAATCACTCTCGAGATATTTAAGTTTGAATACTAAAAAATAGCTCATGGTTAACTACTGTAAATTCAAATTTCATAATAAGAAAAAATTAGTATGAGTAATAAGAGCTTGACGGACAGGCTTAGGCCTTCGGACCTCGGGCTTAGACTAGCGCCACACCTTTGGACATAACTAGAACCGTCAAAGCTAATTGAATAATCGACACACATCCATGCGATGATTTAAGGTCTTTAAAAAACCCAACAAGATTATGTGGGATATAGATTTTTCATTGTAGCTTTTTATATGTATCTGTAACTTGGGGTGTGGATATCCCCTGGAATGTTTCGACCATCTTGTGGGATAGACATATGAAGATCCATTTGCTAAAGTAGATAGGATTTCTCAACCCTTTATGATATGATTTTAAAATCTTTGTCTTAGTAGTTTGCTATCTGCGGTCCCTTGGTAATAATTAAAATTAAAATAATAATATCAAATGAAGTTAAAACAAACAAAAGAATAGAATCGAACCAGTCCATAAAAGAAACCTTAGAAAATATTCAGTTAACTCAAAACAGTGATCCCGCGCGTCATGAAAAGGGAGACTGCTATACTCTAAAATATGTTTTCTTCTAGACGTCCATATAGCTCTACTACGGATTTCGGATCTTGTCACTCTATCTTCTTCGTTGGCGTTATAACAAGAGCTTCAATGATTCTTGTGACAGTTTGATACTGTCAGTGAAAAACCTATGGAGTAAATTTACAACCAATAAAATTCTGTTAATGGCAGTTTGTAGCAGTCAGGTAGACCTTTAAATTGAGGTATCACATGCCCATATCGGTTATTGTTTAACCCTTCAAATTTGGGTTGCAAAAGGTTTACTGCAGACGGACGGACAAAACAAATACATAATAGTATTTTTTCAAACAAAAAAAACCCTAAAAACGATAAATAAAAGGTTTTGAATAATTTAAATTAAATTCTAATCTTTCCAAAACTGTTTGGTTTAATTTTGTAAAAGCTCTTCAAAAGCACTTATTTATCTTTTTTACGCAATTCAATATTAGTAGAATAACAAACTAACATAGAGGACATAACGTAAGTTTTTACTTTAATCTCTCTTCTATTCTTTTCACACACACTCTGTTATTACACACTGTTGTTATTTTGATTGTGTGGTTCTCTTTATTTATCAACAGCTTGTTGGTGTATTGTATTATAGGGTGGTTTAGTTTTATTAAATTTCATGTAATTTAAGGCATCCCAATGATGTGCATCGAAATTTTTTTTTTTTTAGAATGGAGACGAATTTAAACATTTTTTAAACAAAGATTCTTAATTTTTCGAAAAAGTTGACGATTTCAAACAACTGATCTAGTGTATGATATTCAGCTAAACGTGATGCTAATGAAATGGTACCGGTTTTCAAAAAAATGGAAGCTATACTAGAGCTAGAGCTAAAGAAGTTGCTGGAAATAAAAATAGCAACAACCTCGCTCCTACATCTGTCAATTCAGGTTCCACCACAGCCGCTTCTACCTCAAATGATGCAGGACCATCACAGACAATGACAGCGGGGCCACTAATCTCGCCGATAGCTCTCACGTCATCAAATCACATTGGTTCGACTTATGTCCCTAAACCTAATTCTTTATCGCGTTTAAACCTCAAGGTTACTGTTGAGCAGGTCATGAATCACATCAATCATAAGCTGGCCAACTGTGAAATTAATTAAATTAATAATCATAGACCAATATCCTCGTTTAAGATTGATGTGAATCGTGATTTGTTGTACAATCTTATTAGCCAGAGGGATCTTATTTGGTGGACTGCTTTTTGGACAGAGAAATACTCTTACTGGTTCTAGAGTAGAATTTTCGACTTTTAATGATCTTGACATTGAAATCAAGTCTGTTAGAATTTCAGTTAAAAGAAATGAGATTTATGTCGTGAACTGCTATATCATATCACTTCAATCTTTCCAGTGTTTATTGGGCTTACAGCCGCGAGGACGAAGCCTATTTGAACACAAATTTGAAGCAAATTTTTGAGCCAAATATTCTGATTTCCTCTGGCAAGCTAGTTTTGCTAAAAATGTTCAGTGTAAACCATTAGACTTAGTTTTTATCAAAGATAATGGTAACATTATTATTGAACGTAGTCCGACGGAATTATCTAAACTTGGCGTATTTCATCCTCCTCTACTGGTTACGATCGGGAGAGGTTATACAGACACAGTTGACTATTCTGGAACTACGTATAAGTTCAAATTTAGGGAAACGGAATGTTGAGAAGTTTTATGTTATATACATAAAGATTGCTTTCCTTTAGAATGTAATATAGATACCAAATTAAAGAACACTTAAGAATAGAAAAATCTTAAATTCAAAGATTCTCTTTGTTATGAAAACTTTGTCATACTGCGTTTTAATAAGTTTAACTTTTACAACACTTTTTTACAGGACGTAAAAGTTAAAATGTGTAACAATTCTCGAACTTTTTTTCAAATTAATTAACGCAAAGAAAAAAGATGACGGATATCCGTCCATTGTGAAGTGTGAAGGAGAGTAATAATCCTTAGATTATTGCTGATTTTTTTCCTGCTTTTTTGAAAGGGCTTTCGATAATGAAAGTTTAACACCTCCAGAAGCGGATCCTTCTAATAATAGTAAGGTAATAATATATCTCTATCCGAGATATTATTGAGGAAGTTGTGATTAAAAAAAACTTGAAACATTACCAGAAGATTACTCCGTTGGACACGGACAAAGTTCCACCAATTGTTTTAATAAGTTTGTTTGTATGTTGCTTTGCTGCCGCAAACCTTACAATTGGTAAGGTCCTAAGGACGTCTTTTTGTCTCCACTACCTCAAATAGAATTTAAAAACAAATAATAGAATTTCAAAATTGAGTTGAGCTATTTATTTATAAGTAATCTTCGTTTCACTTTGGCCTTTGACATTATAAATATTAAAACAAGAAATCATTTTATTTCATAACTTCTAAAACTACAGAAGCCTAAGGACAGATATTTTTGTCATATTCCTTACCGTGTACATCTGATATATCCTTGAAAGTTGTAGTTAGTGGACAATCTAGCTTAAACATTCGGGTTGTATTAAAAGTACTGCTAGATTTATATGACTACTTAATTGTTGTCATAATTTTTTTTTTTTTTTCTTTTACATTTATGATTTACTTTTTTCTGAACTAAATTCATATAAAAATGAAATTTTATTGGTAACAAATATGAATGCACTACATTCATAAATTTCTGAATCTTTGATTCATAAAAGGTGTTATAATTTTTATTTGAATGAAAGTCCGCTTATGACAAAGATATAAATAAATATATAAGTGTTAGCGCATCTGCTTTTTTTTTTGTTGTTGCTTGGCGAAACCCACGTCGTCTGATGTTGAAAGATAAATGGGTACGGTCGATAGGTTTTTCACTTCTCAAAATTCTTTTAACTTTGAAGATTGCAATCTTTTGTGGAAAACCTTTAAGATTGCAGTCTTTTATATGAAGATTGCAATCTTTTCTATGAAGATTTCAAAATATTTGTTGAAAACATTGCAATATTTTATATGAAGACATCTGTTCTGTCGTTTGGTGTGTTAGTTACTCCTACAGAATCAATCAGCTGTTCTCTCTTTCATACGGGGAATTGGTTACATGGTTCGTAATGTGATTATTATTATAAGTTCAAAATACAAATCTCTGGTGTATTTTTGTAAATTATAAGTAGGCCATGACTTTAAAGTCAATTTTAGGCTTTTGGCCGAAGTATTCTCTATATATATTTGTGGAAAATTTAAAAGCACCGCTAATTTGATATAATTATGAACACAAAACACGACAAGTTGCTCAGTAATCCAAAAACCACTACGCGGTCATGGTTTGGGGCGCTATTTTCACAAGAGGCAAACTTGACCTCCTTTTGTCTTTGCAACATGTGATATTTGGAGCAAAAGGTTTTCTGCTCATGTTGACTGTTTTATAGAACTTTTTTTAAAAACTTTTATTGAATTTGACTTGTATATTTATATTATATTTATATCTTTGTCATCGGCAGACTTTTATTTTTGTTAGTAACTTCAGAACGGCTGTAGTTAGAGACTTGAAATTTTCACAGTATATTTGTCTGCCCTTACAATTCATTTTTCTTGAATACACTGAGAGAAATTGTCAAAAAATCGTGTTTTTTTTTAATGTCATTTTCTCGGGAACGGTTTTA
>JXPG01021182.1:0-19489 GCA_001015175.1 Megaselia abdita
TTTTTTAATGAGAGTTTATTTAAATTTCAATATTTCTCTTAAATATAATATGCAAATTAAAAATTTAAATTTTATGATGTTGAATTTCAAAAATTTGAAAAACGAAAATAAAATTTGCGTTAACATGAAGAATATTTGAAAATTTGAATTATAAAGTTTAAAAAAATTCATTCAATATTCATATTCAATTTAACATTTCATTATTTTTTTTAATTTTTTTTTTCAATTTATGGTTTGTTTCATTTATATTAATTTAGTGTAATTGAACATTTTATTTGTATAAATTTAGCAATGTTATATTCTAAACTTTCGAATTGCATATTTTATTTTAAAAACAACACAAATTAAAATATAATTTTTTTTTAAATATTATAAAAAAGNAAAAATTTTTAATTCCAATAATTTAAAATATTAGAANCCAAATTTTTAATTCCAATAATTTATTAGAATTTATTAAATATTAGAATTTCAAAATTTTTGAAAATCTGTACTTATTTTAGAACAATTTAAGGACTCAATATAAAAGGAGATATTTAAAAAAAATTGAATAAAGAGTTTTTTTATTTTNTTTTTATAACTCAATATAAAAGGAGATATTAAAAAAAAATTGAATAAAGAGTTTTTTTATTTTCTTAATTTTGATTATTATTTTTTAAATGTTTTCCAAAAATTTAATATACATAAATAATTAAAATAATTAATTCAACAATTAAATTCAACTTTGTAACATACAAATTAATTGTTTTAAATTTAAATACAATTATTCATTTTACATTCCAAAGTTGGAGCTAACGGTTACTTTGAAAAAATGGGATAACGTAACGAATTAAAAAACGTTATAATTTTTGAAGATGAGTAACGTAAAGATACATATATCCGATCAAAATTAATCTGTTATACCACCACTGATTATAATTCAAGTACATTAATTAACGAAACAAAATATTATAAAAAAATATTTTTGAAAAAATCATGAATTCCAATTTTTGTTTTTAAATAACGTAACGATTTTAATTAACCTTATTGGAAATCTCAGAATTTAGGGGATATGTTACTTTTAGTATATATATAGTAGTTTTTTTATGAACACACAAAATAAAATGCTTCTAGAATTCAAAAATAAAAAGAATCAAACTAGAAAATATTGCATTGAAAAAGTACTCCAAAAATCGTAATTGAAAAATGACTTGAAATTGAAAAATAAAGAACGTTGCTTGAAATAAAGAAGCATTTATTTTGATTCATCAAAAACTATTGAAGAGGAATACTTGAAATAGAGAGAACGGATATGATTAATCAAAAAACGATTGAAGAGGAATACTTAGAAGAATAGAGAGACTCAGTGTTCCCTTCTTGGGAAGTATTACCTTAAAAGATCTTTTAAAGTTTGAACTCAATATTTTACAGTCTTGATTTTAGTAAAATGAAGTACTGATATAAAATAGATATTTTCCAAAGCTCACTTTTTTAAAGTTTATTACGCAAAAAGGTCTTGGCTTTTTAAATTATCTCAAATATTTGTTCTTTGAATTTTTAGAGTCAACAAAAATAAAATACAAATCACTTATTTCATATTTATGTGACATTAAATTGATAACCATTATTTAAAAATAATATTTTTTTAAGCAAAAACAAAAAATTATAAATTTAAAATTCTCTAAACAGCAAATTAATTAAAAAATACATTAATTTTGTCTAGTATTTTTTTTTACTTCAATATCCACATTTTTTAACCTTATAATGTGATTTATAAAAACTCAACAAAAATAATTGTAAAATAATATTAAAACTAAATGTTGAATTCTATAATAATTTTTAAATTTACGTTGTATAATTTTAGATTCTAAAATTATTACTTCAGTATATTTGACCTGCTGGTATTAGGAATTGAGCTTTGACTCCTTGATCTGAATTTCCAATTATCTACTATTTGCCTTGCATTTATCCATAGCCTGTGGTATAATTATTGCGTATATTTTAAACATAAATCCAGAGCGCCAACTGCATTAAATGCAACAAGTTTTTAATTAAAAGAATATTTTTCTCATTACAAAAATTTAAAATTTTAACGTTTTGCTAGATTAAAATTAAAATGTTTATGTGANTAAATTTTAACGCTTTGCTAGATTAAAATTAAAATGTTTATGTGAAAGAATATTAACAAATTTCGGGATTAAAACATCATGAAATGATATATTCCAAAATCTTAATTTGTATAAAATGGGGAAATGCAAAAAAAACCCACTAAGTGTTTAAACTTTACATAAAGTGTACAATAACAATTTTACACAAATGTAAAAAATATCATTGTTTGAATATTTTTGTATTTGGAAAATTGTTTGAATACTTTGTTCTGCTTGTTATTTTTTTTTTTGCATTTGTGTGTTTTTTTTTGTCTGTGTAAAAAAAAGAAGTGCAACAACTGGGAATTAGATCCAGCATTTTAATTTTTTTTTTCTTAAATCCTGCAGAAAATGTTTGAATTCATTTAGACCAAATAAGTTATAAAAATTGAGTATTTTTTTTTTTATTTTTTAAGTATCTTAAAAACTTTTAATATAAAAACAAAGACCAACTTATCAGTTTATTGTTCTGGTTTCTAGTCTTTTCTCTATGATGAGTTTAAACATGCGCCCAAAAAACCCAGCTAGTCATATGCTTGGTTTCCTTTATCAGCTGTTTCAATTATGATCAACATGTGCTCTCTACTAAGGCAATAAGTAAACCACGACATGAGTTCTAGAAACCAGAAATTTGTTCTCTTTCCCTCAACACCACTATTTTCGATGATTTTTCAACCAGAAACAAAAAAATACACACATACTATATCTAATTAACTTTTCCAAACCACAATATATGGCACTTTCTCGTAAGTTTTCATTTCAATTTATGATTTGGTGTTGTATTTTGTTTTTGTTTTTATTTCCACACAAATGCCTGTCCGATAAACTAAAAAACCACAGTGTTATCTTTTGGTTTTCTTTTTTTTCTTTTCCATTTCTTCTCAATTAAATTCCATTAAACTCAATAGAAAAGAAGAAGCAAAATGTTTATGAAAAATTTCTGTAATGTTTTTTTACCACTGTATAGCAAAGATATATAGACTTTTACTACGTAGCGCACCGCATCGCATTGTGTTACGCGTGTTGTTGTCAACATTTAAAACAAACAAAAAACATAGAAAAAATAGAGTGAGCGAAAGACGAATGCTAATGTAAAATGAGTTGCTTTGGAGATTAAAGGAAACTTGTACGATTCCATACACAGAAACATTGATATTTTGGAGTGGTGAATTTGAGCAATTGTTAAGACATTTTAATGAGTATTTGGGTAAATATTTGTATTATTTTTAATGTTTTATATTCATTTTAAAGATTTTTATCATCTTTTCATTTCTTTGATGTGAACGAGTTTCATATTGACTTTAAAAAAATGATTTCTTTAATTTGTTCATTTTTGTTGTTGATTTTTTTTTGTCACTAAAAATGTTCACTTTATTTTGTGTTAAATTTAAGAAGATTCAGAATATATTTTTGAGATGAGAATGGTATTTTTGGTTTGTATAGCTACAAAGAATTCGAAAATGAGTAAAAAAAAAGCGAGTTATAGCCTTTTTTGAAAATACAAAAAATATAAATCCTGTTCTTCCTTTAGCTATAAATACTTGTGTTAAATGCAGAAAACATCCACTTAATGTATATTTTTTGTATTTTTTTAATGCGAACATTTTATTGTGCTAGATTTAAGTTCGCATTATACAAGTGCAACATTTTTTTTGCATCGGGATTTTAGGTCAAGAAGAAGGCAACAATGCCAAGCGTCTATGAACTGACGAACCAAAAATTTTAATATAATAGGAAAATGCAGAAAAAAAACACTCTAAGTGTACTCTTAGTGAATAAATTAACTAAAATTAATAAATATTAGTTCAGAAAAAACTATATATAAAAATAAACAAAAAAGCAAGATGAGAACGGTGATCGTCGTAACCAAAAAAAAACAATGAATGCAGTTTTAGGCTTTATAATGCAATTATATGTTTTAATTTTAAAGCAATTTTATTTTTTGATCTTAGTCAAATTTTTAAAACTACTAAACAAAAGCTTAAAAAAACACATCCTTTTTACTAACTTATTAAACTATTGTCGTTCTTTATAATTTACTAGCTTTACTAGTTCTTACTTTAACAAAATATTATTTAAAGAAACCCCAATGTTGAGAGTTATTAAATAACACATTATTAGGAGTTTTTGACTCAAATGCTTTTAAATTTTACTAATGTGAAAAGTTGTTGAGTTCTTCGACTTCTTAAGTAGTGTCCTCGAACCTTTGTAGCTCATACCACCAACTTTTAGAAATTTCCACAAATTTAGCAGATGTCTAAAGAACTGATGTAGAAAGCATTCATTACTATAATTTATCTTTGAATTTCTGAAGTGTTTTCGAGAATATGTTTAAAATCTTATTTACAAATTCTGCAATCATACTTTTTTAAACAATTTTTTTTCAACAAGTATTAAGCTACAGATTTAAAAAAATTTAAAATTAATAAAAAATAAAATAATGATATTTTACAAAAGATAAATTAAAATTTATAAAGTTAAAGAACACTTTTGATTTAATTTAAAAAATTATATTTTCAAAAATTGAAAAACCATGTTTAATATAATTTATTAATTTCAAAAATATTAGAATTCAAAGTATATATTTTTGTTTTTCATCAATGCCAAATTTAAAACAAACAAAATCCATTTTGGTAATATGTTTATTTTAGTTAAACACTGATAATAAAATTATAAATGCTCAAAAAATGTTCAAATATAAAACAAATATGGACTTAAAAAAACTAATTTAAAATAAAATGTTTAATTCCAAAAATATAATTTTTTTTTGTATTTTTATGTTTGTCGTTTACAAAAATTAAATATGCAATTCGAAAACTTATAATGTTTCTTACCCTAAATGTTTTTTTTAATTCAAAATCATTCAAATTCAAATCATAAACTTTAAACAACAAACAATGTATTGTTTAATTATTTATCTTATCTAATAAAAGCTGAAGATCTAAAGTTTAATAAAATCGAATATTTTAGAAGTTATAAAAAAATCTGTAATTTCAGGTTATCGTTGTTTTTTTGTACATATAAAGTAACCATATAACGTAATTATTTTAAGTAACGATTGTTTGTTGGGTATTTTAGAATTTTCTGATTATGTCATGTCTCAAAACTTAAAAAAAAGACTAACAATCAAACAAAATATTAAAAACTTTAAAACTAAAACCTAAAAAAAAATTAGTCATTGTCCTAAAAATCGACTCTGATGTTGAATTGCTTGCATATTTATACCTTCTTTAATTCGAAAAACTTTTTTGTTTAAATATGGCAATTCTTTTGGAGTAATAAAAATTAGTTTACATCTGTGAAATATTTGTTTATGATTTCAATTTTAAAAAAATCCTAAACAACAAAAGCAACAACATATTAGAGACTAAATTTTATCGAACAAAATATATCAAATAAACCTTGAAATCACATTCTCAAACCCCGAAATACATTCATTATTCCTCTGACTTAAAGGATAACCATCTCCTATTGAAAACACCTATTAATCAAAGAATATAACAAACAAAAACACCCTCCTTCGACCAGAATCATATTATGAAATATACTTTCCATCCCCTTACGATAAAAAAGCTAATGCCAAACCTTTTCTTTTCTTTCACCTTCCAGCAACAAAAATTCCTTAAAAGGCCAATTGAAGACTTAGACAATGGACCAGATAATTTCGAGCCGCCACACAAATTACCACATCATCACAACGGACAACAACAGCAGCAACAACAACAACCAAACAGTACATCAACTAACAGCAATACTAACAACAATAACGGCAATGCTAATACTAATAACAACAATGGTGGAACAGAAAATATAACTAAATTCTCCTTGGAAATCGTACAACAATTGGAATTCACAACATCAGCCGCTAACTCTCAACCCCAGCAAATCAGCACGAATGTCACTGTGAAGGCATTAACAAATACTTCGGTAAAAAGTGAACCTGGTCAACAACAGCAGCAGCAACAGCAGCAACCAAATGCAAGTGGGGGTGATAATGTAAATAATGTTAACAATGGTGGTACAATGGGTCCGCATAACAGTGGCAATAACAGTAGTGGTCTAATGCAACCAGGACAACAGCAGCAGCAACAGCAACAAAAGTTAGTTCAATGTAAACAGGAGCCAGATCAAAATGACTTTTCTGATCTGGCTGAATTGGAGAAAGCGCAGCCGAACGGTCAATTCCCAGATTTTCCCGATCTTATGGGAGACGACACGAATGAAGATAATAATACTTTCAATGACTTGATCAATGACTTGCAAGATTTCAATCCCGACTTTTTGCAAGGATTCGAAGAGAAGCCTTTGTTGGACATTAAAAGTGAAGCCGATGTTAAAATGGAGTTGGACGCTTTGAATGTAAAGACAGAACCAACGCCGCAGCAACAACAAAACCATATGTCGCAATTCCAAAATGCTTTCCCCCAAGAAAACAATATGAACAAGATGCGACAGTGCACCAACAATGCACCAATGTCTGAACTATCACCCGCTGCACAAACACTTAAGCAAATGGCCGAACAACATCAACATAAGAACTCTATTGGTGGTATGAACTTCCCTCGACCTCCAATGCCACAACAGAATCCTCAACAACCACCTCAGCAACCGCCGCAAAATCATCAAATGATTGGCAATGGGGGAAGGTTCAATGATTACGCTTCCTTTGGAAATGATTTCCTTGGAGCGAGTAGTGGTAATGGTCCGCAGCAAACTTCCGCACAAAATCAACCACTGCCAATGCAACAAAAACCTGGTAACGGGCAACAGAATCAAAACTTTGTCGATATCAAACAGGAAATGTTTTACTCGTCACAGAATGATTACGATCTCAAACGTCTTCAGCAACAGCAGCAACAACAACAACAGCAGCAGCAGAATATGCAACATATGGGTCATCCCGGTATGCAGAAGATGGGTGTACCACCAGGTGCTGGTAATTTCCAAAATAAACCCCAACAACAGCAACAATACTCGCCATTTTCAATACAACCCAACAATTCAGCGCAGCAACAACAGCAACAAAATTTTATATCACAACAACGTAATGGTCCAATACTTGGCAATGGGGGCAACTCCAATATGCCGGGAGCTCAACAATCACAGGGTCCAAGTCCTCAACAGCAGCAACAAGCGAATACTGCAAACAACGGTCGACAAGCTTCTAATACTCAACAGAACCCGAACGCTCCGACCAATGCCCCGCAGAACAATGGCGCCAATGGCGGAGCTACTTTGCAAATGAAACAGAGTCAACAATTGCACATCAGTCAGCAAAATGGGAATCATGGGATTCAGGTGAGGGTTTTTTTTTTAATTATTGGAAGAATGCGTTTTGGAAAGTAGTTTTTTCTCAATATATTGGTATTTGTTCTTTTGGAAATTGAGGGTTTTCTAGATTTTGTGTTCAGAAAAATTTTAATTATTTTTTTATTGAATACATTCTTTAAAGGATTGAAAGGTATTATTCACTTCAATTTAACATTAGACCTAGGTTCAAAACTTGTCTATTTTTGTCTTATATGTAACGTATTCATTGTAAAACGAGGTATATTAAATAAAAACTTGTATTTTGTTTTTAAATTGAATTCTGAAAAAGATATTTCTATGGATCAATCAATGTTCACAGATGTAAATGTTCGTTCTTTGTTCTCCGTAACCATTTCAATTCTTTCCACCACGAAATATATGGTCCTTCGTATCACAAGAACATTGATTTAAAGGATTTCGAATCTTAAGAGTCTAATAAGTTGTATTTTCTTAAACTTTATCGGTATATACCAAACCAACAATGTTTCAATTTTAAGTTGCTACGTAATATAGTCGGTGCAGTTCACAGATTTCGTCTTTCAGTATTTTCTTTATCAATATCAGTATTTCCTTTATCTATATTTTCTCAAAAAATAAAAGTCTAATAAAAGAAGTTTCACTTCGAAGAGCAGCTTACACTCAAAGAAAAGTTCCAATCCTCCATAATATGTAATAATATGTTCGTTACAAATAAATTGTGATATATATGTATAAGACCACATGAAAAAAGGACCTCTTCATATAACATTTTATAACATCATGACTAACAACCATCAAAGCGAAGACAACAACCGCATCTCACATCGTATAATTTGCAAATATTGTAATGTTAAGATTAGTATAGAACAAACATGGAATAGCACCGGCCAGACAGTCCTGATGCCTGGCCTTAATCGAAACCTCCGGAAATTCTCCTCGTCCATTTCCAAGAAACATTCCGGGAAGCCAGCCTTCCACTTCTGACGATACTGAGTTCTATCCTCAGTGCACACGTCAAAATTTTTGTTCGTGTGAGTAGAATAAACTAACTGACGTTACCCGATTTACTCAATATAGAAAATTCAAACAAATATTTTCTAAGAGAGAAATTCTCTTAAGTAAACAAACAACAATGGAAAGAGAAATTTGTTCTAATTTGGGTTTTTTTAAATTATTTTTTTGTTTGGTTTTTGTTTCAAACTATTTTTTTTTTAATTTTCAGTTTTTTTGGAATTATTTCTCCGAGAGAAGTTTTATTGATTTTTGCATTCCCCAATGTACTTGTCATGGACACATTTTTGAGTTCCGTTCTAACTGTTTTAATATACCATCTGTACTCACAAACAAAATTAAATGTTTAGGTTTTGTCAGGACTATTTTATATAGTCAGAAGGTCCCTGTACAGTGATACTCATACTTTATAAAACATTTTCGAGTTAGAATGAATAATGCGATCTTAGTACACCTGTTTCTATTTGTATAATTCGCAACCGTTCTTACCAAATAAAGCTTTGGTCTTGATGGAAGAAAAACGATCTCTACCGATTCGTGGAACAAAACATTCAAAACATATATTTCATTATATATATAATATGTATAATTCTCAGCCCTTTCTTTTTTTAACTTNATATATATAATATGTATAATTCTCAGCCCTTTCTTTTTTTAACTTAGCTTTGGTCTTGATAGATGCCATTTTTACAATCCATATACTATCCCTTGTAAAAAATCCTTGAGTGAAATGTCACTATTCAAAATCTTTCCACTCAAATAAAATAAATTCCACTCAATTTTCCATGTCTAATTGTTACGCTTAAGTTGGGTTAAAAAAGANTAGCTTTGGTCTTGATATATGCCATTTTTACAATCCATATACTATCCCTTGTAAAAAATCCTTGAGTGAAATGTCACTATTCAAAATCTTTCCACTCAAATAAAATAAATTCCACTCAATTTTCCATGTCTAATTGTTACGCTTAAGTTGGGTTAAAAAAGAATGCCAAAAGGCTATGCCTTTTTGAATAGAAATGCAAACATAATCCAAAGAAAGCAACATAAGGACTGCACCACACCAAATCTATAGTATAAATTTGAAAACTAAAAAAAGCCTCATAATAAAATGAGAAATGAATAAGAAAAGATCTGAATTGAAATGAATAGCTAGATGACTATAGAGAGTGGAGCAGAAGAAGAAAATCGTGGAATTTTCCTCATTATCATTCTCTTTGCGCTTTCATATTACACATTTTTTTCATTTTCTGTTCTTTCCATTTCTTATGATGATGATACTACTCCACCGCTCATGATGACGACGAAGAAAACTATATCTATCTTCTCTTGGCTTGTTGCTTGTACTTGCTGCTTTCCAACCTATACCTAGTTCTTTATCAAACTCTCGCATTTTCCTTCCCTCTCTTCGTATTTACCGTATGCATTCAGATGCAGCAGTTTGAATGGAGCAAACAAGCACCGCACCACACAACTATCTCAAAACCATGCATCTATAGCCATTCATCCAGTCAAGTACATTAACCCTATGGTTTTTAAAAGTTTAGTTTTCGTTGTTTTTCCCACTCATATGGAATTTGATTTGAAATGAAGGTGGAATAGGATGAGGAGGAGAACGAATCGTTCGATGTTGTTTAAACCAGTTAATTGTGTTATTATAAGGAAAGAAAAATGATGATAGAAAATAAAGAAGGAATCCAAATCACCCCCATCATAATCGTCATCCATCCCCTTTACAAATATATTTCAATTTCATTTCAAAAGTGTTTGCGAGAATCAGAAAAAACACACAGCACATAGAAAAGCTTAGGGGTTGCCAGCATAATTTTTATAGTCGCAAGGCTAAAAAAGTTAACTGAACGATGTATGTTGAAGTGATGGGATGGATGATTATTTGTTTACTTATGTAAATTTTTTTACTGAAGTTTTATGGTTTTATGTTTAGAATTTGCGATTTTTTTGTTTGACTTTTGACATTAATTTATCATGATTTTGTTTTAATTTATTTTAAAAATTAGAAACAAAATGTTTTAAAATAACTAATAAAATAAATGGTAATGCAATACAAAAACACAACAAAATTTAAAATATTTAAATTCAAAATTGTTGTATATTTTTTTGGCAGAAAATGTTAATTTAAGAATATTAGAATTTTTTGTTATTCAAAATTTAACATTTAACGGAATAATGTTTCATACTTTTTAGAATTTAAACATTTTAATCTAAAAATCAAGTTATACATTTTAATATTTGAATTTTATTAATTTCTAAAATATATATTTTTATATTTAACTTTAAGAGTTTAGAACCCTAAATAAGAAACAAAGTGTTTTATTTTAAAATGTATATTATAGAATTTAATTATTTTAAGCTTTAATAAAAATATCTTTAAACTTTAAAAGTTTCACTGTTTTTTAAGACTTAAGTGTAATACCTTTGTGGACATCACTAAGACACTCAAAGACAAAGAACAACATTTTTGAATTGAATGTATGTAAATTCTTAATTTTAAGTTTTAAAATAGAATACTAAATTTAAAGAAATTTAGTTTGGAAGTTTTTTGAAGATTATGTTTTAATCGTAAAGCTTCAATTTTAAAGTTAAATACGAACAAAATTTAAGAGTTTCATACAAATGTTACCTACTTTTGATGTTAGATTTGCCACTCTCACAGCATATAATTAAAGTTCCTACGCAGCGTAAGTAAATTATATTGTAGGTAAATAGATTTATTTTTATAAATTTTGTCTTCTGTCAAATCTTCTTCTCAGTAAGTAAAAATTCCGTAGTAAAACCTTCTACATGAGTCAAGCATTTTATCAGTTAAGCTATGACACCCAACTGAGAATAGTCTACAAAAAAGCAATATATATTATGTTATTACTGAACGTGTTTTTCTAGCCGATATTCATGTGATTCAGTGATTTTTTGATTTAATTATTTTCTCCACATTTGTACTTTTGTAAAAATTTTACCCACATCATTTGGTATTACTATTATTACAAAGTGTAGGTATTTTTGCTACTTTTGTGGATGTTGTAAGAATTTTTAATATTTCCCTAAAATGTAAGTATTTTACTTATTTATGTAGACATTTCTCCTACTCCAAAATACAGAATAAAAAAATTGAAAACATTAATTTAAAACCATTAATTCTACAAATTTAAGAATTTTTCCTATTTTTGTGGGTATTTTATTTTACCTACCCGCAATGTAGGATTTTTTTACGTGTAATACCGACAAAACTTAAACTTATGATTTTGAATTAAATGTTTTCTATAACTTCTCAAAAGCTTAGTTTTTATAATTTTGAAAATTCTTTAGTTCAATATATTTTCGATCAGTTTTTTTTAATAGGGTATCAAATTAAAACATTTTAAAAGTTTTTATAATAACTTTTTATTTTAAAAATTATTAAAATTAAAAATACCAACAATTTTAAATTCATGAAATTTGAACTTTAGATTGATTAAAAGTTTTCTACGTTTGGAAAATTTGAATATTTAAAAAAAACTAAATTTCGTTTTAGTGTAATACATTTTTGAAGTGAATGTTTTATTTTAAAATTAATATTAGTATTATAAAAAAAATTACTTTCTCCTAAAACTTACATAATAAAATACTTAATTTTGTTTTTATTTTATTACCATTTTTTTAAATTACTATTTTTTTTTTAAATAAAACTGTTTAAAATTTTAATATTGTATTTTCTCCTAAAACTTACATAAAAATACTTCAATACTTTTTACTTTTCAATAATTTATACACTTGAAGAAATAATATTTTAGAATAGAAGTTAAAGAATATTAAAAAATAAAAGTTGTAGAAAATCAATGTTCAAGAATTTTAAAAAACTAAAACAATTTTCCATTTAAAATTATTTCTCAATGTCACAATTTTCAATAGTCACATCAGAATAATTGCAACTTAATTTCAAGTGTTTTCTAAAACACATAAAAAATATGAAAACCATGAGTTTCGAATTATAACGACTTATGTAAATTACATAAAATGCCATCCTTAACAACACAAGAAAGAAGGAAAGCAACAACAACTAAAAATGTAGTACAAAAACCCTCATACAAACAATCCGATCCCAACACATCCACATGAAAGCAAAGCTTTTTTACCTCTCCTTTGCGTTGTCTTATTCGTTTAGTAAAGTTAAGTAATTGAGGATGTTCAAAAGCTTAAATAATTTATAAAAGTATAATAAGCAGAACGAGCGAGCGAGCAGCACAACAGCATCAACATAACAGCACAAGAAGAAGCTTACTAAATTTATACTAATAAAATTTAGTCTATGTTGAATATTAATGCTTGTAAATCATTGTTATTTATTTTCGTATGGTTTTTTCCTTTTCTTTCTCCCATTTTCTATCCGAGCCACCCTGTTTCTGTATGTGCTGTGTGTTCTTTAAAAATTCTATCAATTTTCAATCTGGAGTTTTATTTATGTTGTTAGAGGGAACATCAGGGTGGAAATGTGGTTATTTAGAAGGGAAATTTTTCCGTTGTCATTGAGTTTTAGGATTTTTTGTTTGTTGTAGTCTTTTTTATTTCAGTCAACATTTTGTTGTCTTCTGCGCGCTGTGCAAATTTGCAACATTGTATTTTTCGGATCATTTATGTCATTCCATTCAACAAAACGATAGAGTTTAAAGGGTTCAAAGCGTTTTATAACCTCATTCTTATATTTCATTCTGATTGGAAATTTGCGCTAAATCATATTTTCGTTTAATTGAATTGATTTACAGGGAGGCTATTTTATTTTATGAAGGGTTACTATAATTTTAATCTTTGAAATATGATTTTTATATTAGACTGTGTTGAGTTTTTTTGTTTTATTCAAAAAGGACATGTTTTTTTTTTAATTTGACCTAATATTTACTTAAAACAAAAAAAACAAAACTTAAAAATTTTAAAAAATTGTTTGTTAACTTAAAAAAAAAACTCTTACTATTTTGTAAAAAGAATTTTTTTTTCTTTCGATTTATCAATTTTTTTATGGACCTTTTATTCAATTTTTTTTTTCGGATTGTTTTATTTTACAAATTATTTATAGGATTCTTTTTGAAATAAAATATTCCTTTTATCATTTATTGTTTTTTTAATATTAAGAAAAACCACATTTTTAATCGATTTTCGAAATCAAATTTTGTATTTTTTCCATTATTTGTATTTGTTGTAGAATTTAAAGAAACATTTAGAACAAAAATAATTTCATACAAAAAATAAAAATTATATTAAACTAAAAAGAAATATTTATATCAAATAAAATTAAAATTCAGTTTTATTTTTGAGATGATATGTACCTTTTTCAATTATTCATAAAACTTTGGCTTTTAAATATTAAGAAAATTAAAAATTTATTTGAATTAAATAAAATGTTAATTTTACTAATTTTTTATAAAAAAAAATATTGTTTAATATCATGAAAATTTAGTTTGATTTTCGAGATAAAATGTGCCTTCTACTAATTTATTTATAGAACTTTTTTTAGAAATATTTAGAAAAATGAAAATTTTATTTATTTTTCAAAATAAAAGGTTTTTTTTACAAATATTCGAAAACAAAAAAAATATTTTTTAATATTTTGTTAAAGGAAAATTATAAGTTTTATTTTTGAGATGAAAATTTACTAATTTATTTATAGAACTTATTTTTTATAAATGTTTAGAAAAATTAAAATTTTATTTAATTCTCAAAATAAAATGTTTTTTTGTATTTTTTAATATTTTGTAAGAGGAAAATTTTGTTTGATATTCGATTTATTAATTTATTTATAGAACTTTTTTTTAGAAATATTTAGAAAAAGGGACATTTTATTTCATTTTCGATATTGTTTAATTGTTTCTTTAACAAATTATTTAAAGGGATTTTTTATTTTTGAAATAAAATATTACTTCTATTAATTTTATTATTTTAAATATTATGTTATTTAATTTTATTTAATCTTAAATTTAATTCCTATTATTATTTTATTTTTGTTTAATTTCCCATTTCTTTTAAAGTTAAATATTTTTGTAAATTTCTTAAATTTTACATAAAAACAAAATTACTAAAATCTATCTGTTTCAAAACTTTATTTTAAAAATTTGTTCCTGTGTTTCCAATTTAGATCCATTACAACCTTTTTAATATAAAATTTTTGAAGTGTCTAAATTCAAATTCTAAAAACAAAAATTCAAGAATATTAAAACTTATGATTTCTAAAAAGAATAATAAATATCTTGGCGCTGTAAATTCTATTCGAATTGTTATAATACTCTGATGGGTATTATTTTCCTTTTTTATTTATTGTTATCTTTAAAATTATAATATATGATCCTTGTTTAGGTTCATTTCTGATTTTAATTCACGGCTCTATTACTTTTAATTCCTTATTCGAGACAGAAAAGTCCGTCTCTTATTATTGTTTGTTTCTTTGCGTGTATAATATCATATGAAACATTTTTATAGATGACATCCTGAGTAAATTATTGTCTCAGTTTTGTTCCCCAGTTTGTCCCCATGATATCGGGATGACATCTCCATTATGTCATTTACGTATCACATAACGACTTTTCACACTAATGCTAATGATAAAAGTCTGTGGAGACTTTCTAAGACCCAAAAATCCCTGGTTTCATCCTAGAAGACATGACTTTGGAATTCGTAGAAAATCTTGAATCCACAATAAAGTCAACGAAGGATGATTTTTTTTTACATCCATAACAAATTGTTCTGAGTGGGTCCAGAGCAACCACACGATTCAAAGTGGAGTTAAAAACGGTGTTAACACTAATACCGAACACTTTCTAGGTTTGTTCGATTTAGTTGTGTTTTATAGAGTGGCTAGGAACCTTGCACCACAAAAAACACTGGTCCGAAATTCTTCCATCGAGTGGAGCTTCGTAACGTTGCGCGTTTCTACTGTCGAGCTTTAATTAATTAATCAGGTCTTGTCATTTATTCCAATCCCTACCGTTCAGTGCAAATTCTCACTCTTGACGATAGTGCCAATTTCCTGTCTCCGCAGACGTTTAGCCAATCAAAATTAAGAAATTTCAACAACCAACATAACTAAAAGCGCCATCTTTTCTTCGCCGAAAGAAGCCTTGTCATATCTGTTTTTCTATTTTATGTGATCAAAGTGTTCATATAAAATCATACCTCACTATATACCTTCGTTTATAATGAAAAGTAAAAAAAGCAAACGCTCTACAATAACGCAATGTTCCGAAGTTCAAAACACGTTCATGACCGATGTGGAATATTCTCAAACCTAAGTCAGACATTCAGCAAAGTTGTCCTTCTACGGAAAACAAAATCATCTACATATAATAAAATCGTAGCTGGCTCTCCCCCCCCCCAGCCATATCGCACAATAAGCAAGTCAGATGCACAAAACGCAAAAGCAAAACCACAAGTTAAAGTAAAGTAAAACGTAAAATGAATCACAAGACAACAGAAATTATGAAAAAGTGTGATATATTTGTTTTTGATTTTTTTTATGTTGTTGATGTCCCACTTTGAACCATCCTATCTAATTATTTCGAGAAACATTGTCACTGTGCCTCGATATCATTGAAAATCTTCTCTCTAGACTTTAGACAAACAGGCTTTTAATGAAAACCGATTAAACAAAAATATATACTAAAATAACATTCAAGTAGACCATCATAAAAAAGTATGTAACTGGTAATTACATTTAAATAACTAAAACTGAAACGCAAACGAAAAACAACATCAGCAATAAACAACAAAAAGCGCGAAACGAAATATAACTAGAAATATGAAATTCAAATTAAATATGATGGAAAGTGTTAGAGATTATTTTATTTATAGTAACACTAAGTTTGTTGTACATACTACTTTGGTGATGGTGGGGTGATTTGGTCAGATGGTTTATAGATTGGGTGTAATAGAACAATGTTACTCATTGAAGCAAATGCACTTCACGTCTGAACGGTTTTCATTTCTATTGACCTGTAAAGAATCCTAAAGGGACTTTCCGGCAATGTTTGTTGGGGTTTTTTATTTGTAGTTTTTGTGCGATATTATGACTATCTAGAGTTTGACAATGTTTGTTGGGTTTTTTAAGCTTTTTTGCATTGGTAGGGTGTTTCGTTTCAGTGGAAAATATCAGACTCCTATATATTATTTATCTATGGTCATCCTTTAACATCTTACCACAAACAATTCGGAATGAAACTAAAAACTCAAGTTGAGCTTAGTCTAATTGCAATCCCAAACAATGTTTAGTTCTTTTGATTTTTGGCTAATCAAAATTAAGGAGATTTTGAATAAACCGTTACTTTATATCTCTTTAGAAACTTTCACGAAACAAGAAGGTTAGAATAAGTATTGTATAGAACAATAATTTTTATTTTACAAATCTTATCGTTGTGAAAAAATATAAAATATGTAAAGCGACACCCTTTATAACAAATTAATCAGATAGTCTACGAAGAAACCCACGCATATTTGTTGTGTTTCTCATTTTCAAGGATTGTTTGTATTTGTTCGTATATATTGGAGGGTCTATTAATGTTATTATTTGTTAAATATATTGTTCACAATAAAACGTAAAATACCTCCAAAACCATTCTAACTTTGATGGTAATCTAGACCTATCGACTACCGCTCTCCACATATCTCGATTAGTGGCGGCACTTTTCCAGTTGTTGAAACCCTTGGATGAAGGATCTCCTCATATACATCCAAACCAGCGAAGCTTTTGCCTGTCTCGTATTTACACCCTGGGCCGTAGATCATTCTCAGCCCTTTTCTCTCAAAAACATCAAGCAGTTATCTGTCTGCTCCTGAAAATTTGATAATTAAATTGCAATGTATAGCTCATCTCTAGTAGGCAGGTTTAAAATCTATGAACAGGTGGTGGGTGTCAATCTGGAACTCTCTTGTCTTTTCGACAATCTGTAAGGTGAACATTTGGTCGGTGGTCCTGGTAATCTCCTATGATGTCGTTGAGATACGGCTTTAGGCGCTCACACAGAATAAAAGACATGATTTTGTACGCCGCGAACAAATACCTCGGTAATTCTTGCACTAATACCTCGGTAATTCTTGCACTTTTTTTGTATATCGGCGTTATTAAAGTGAGGCTCAATTCACTTGGCAGTTGCAGAGTTGACCATATTTCTCGAAAAAGCTGGTGCAGATGCTTCACAAAACGGTCTAGCGATTTTAATGAGTTAGTTCCGTCTGAATGCCATCGGATCTAGGGCTCTTGTTGCGCTTCAACTTAGGTTTAGCCGCTAGGATCTCGTCGAATAAAGGAGGTGGAAGTCTCTTGTGTCTCCGTTGAAGGTTAATCGTCGTTATTTTGTCTAAGGAGCTCCGCAAAATACTCCCACCATTTATCAAGCATGTCGTCATCGGTCATCAAAAGATTTCCGGACTTGTAGTTGCAGAAAACTGTGGGCAGTTAGTTGCTTGACGTGCTGGTAGAACTTCCGCGTGTCGCTTCTCCTATGTTTCATCTCCTCGTTTTCGTATTGACGTTTCCTGGATCAAAGTATGTTCACTGCTACTCGTCGTGCGTCGCAATACTTTTCGTATCGTACGTACGTACGGCTACCTTTTTGGCATCGATATTCGCGACATTACTACCAGGTAATGTCCCAAGTCCACATTCGTACACCTATACGATCTCACATCCATGTTGGACGAGTGTCGAGAGTCTACGGTTACATTGTCTATCTGGTTCTTAATCCCATTCGTCGTCCATGTTCCTTTATGAATGAAACATGTACTAATGACGACGGATGCCTTACTTGCTGCAAAATTGATGACCATCAATCCGTTTTCCTACGATTCACTGTAAGTAGTAGCTTAGCGCAAGCTTACTAGTCTTAATAGACCATTAACCATCATTTACGATGAAAAATACATAGTATCAGTATGTAAGCATAACCACCACGCTGTGCTTCATCAGTACTATGCTATTTTTTCAGGTTTCCTGCAAAGAAATCGTGATTTTCTAAAAATTTCAAATTATTACAAATTAATCAAAAAATAATATTGAAAACATTGTATTTAAGGAATTCATGCTACATTTTAAAAAATGTTTTTTTTCTCTCCCAAAATGTATTTTGTTCATTACACATTTTTCAAAACTCAAATATTAAACACTTAGTAACAACAATATTAAGTTTAGTAAGAAGAAAATGGATAATATTTTTGAGAATTCTAAAAACATTAAACAAAATGTTAAACTTCCATAATCTGTATAAAACTAAGAAAAACATCAAAATATTCTTTTTTACAAATCAAATATTATTAAAGCCGTTAATCAACAATTAATATTCTTAAAATTTATTTTTTTTTTTAGGAAATTATGCTACATTTTAAAAATATTTTGTGTTCTTTCGTGTTCACATTTCAGAATATTTAAAACTTTCAAAATCCATATACAATTAAAATAAAAAATAGAAAAGAAATAATTTTGAAAATTATTAATTTTTTATAATTTTAATTTGGAATATATTCTAAATTTTATTTGTTCTTATAAAACTCAAATTTTTTTAAAACTCAAATATTAAAATTACAAGTTTGGTAATTTATAAACTTTAAATTTATAAATTTTTAAAAGTCCAAATTTAACAGCATTGAAAACTTTCAAAATCCATAGAAAACATAAAATATTTTTTTTTCTCAAACCAAATATTTTATGTATGTGTAATTTGTGTGTTTTATTTCTTTCTGAGTACTTCAATATTCGTAACTTTATTAAATTATTATTATTTTCTAATTTTTCAACGGTTAAAATATCAAATTTCACAAAGTTCAGTTTTTAAGTATTTTGTTATTTATATTCTTTAAAACTCAAATATTAAAACATTTTGTAAAAATTTAATAAAAAAAAAACATTTTAAATTTTCAAGAATCTTAAGATTTCCAGTTTAACAAAAATAATTGAAAATCTATATAAAAAAAAAATTAAATTTAAGAAACAAATACTTATATTTGAAAAAATGTTAGTAGAGAAGTATTTTGTACTCTTGTTCTTTATACATTTATTAAAACTTTGTTTTAAATAACAAAGGGAAAAAAGTCAAAAATGT